>JAGFPH010004009.1:60386-74029 GCA_018207615.1 Philaenus spumarius | reverse complement strand
ATTTCTTACTTTATTATTTTCTCTGTGACATGGATGTAAGTGTTACAACTTGTATTGGATCTTTAATTGAAAATATTTATACTTAATAACTTGTTATTCATTAAATATCTTCCAAATGATCCTTCAAAGACAATCGGTTTTCTGTGCAATAAAATGTTCCGCCGCTTCAAATGTAATGTTTTTAGTTTAATAAATTTTACAAGTACTCCCAATTTTAGGTCTCCTTTTGTTGAAGAGAAAATTTTCTTCTTCTTCGCTATTTCTTCTTTAGGTGAATATAAATGTATATGCACGTTTAAAAAAAATTAAATGTAATGATATTTAATTATGATTCTTAAAATTTCTGTGAAAACACAATAGTGAATACATAAAGTGTAATTATTTGGACAAAATAAAGAAAATGCATGAATAACTCCGTATTACTTTATCGTTCTACCATTTAGCCTCTATGCTCGTTGTCTATTCCCGAAAATATTTATTTGTAATTTATAAAATGCAGCTGATTACATAGACCAATATTGGATGGGTTCGTGACGATACGCAAGTTCGTGCCGTGAAGAATGCATAGATGTTTTCTGTCGATTCGACTGGTTTACATTAAGTTTTTGTATTTTCTTAATTTATCGTTACTTTATCATATTTAGACTAAAAATGTTGTCTATATAATAAAATCCATTCTTTTTATAGGCCGTCTTGGTTTTTCCATTTAGATGTTACTTCTCTCGCCTTCCCGAGTTAATTCCGGTCGATGTTTATCACCGCTAAGTGTCGTGGTTATCAATTCTCGATCGTAGTTTAAAAGAAAAATACGAAATCCTGGTTCTTCCTGAATTGATTAATTTACTATATTTTGTTTATTAATATTTTGAATTGTTACACACGGTAAGTTGTTTTATATAAAAATTTATTTTAGTTGGCCTGTGTAACACTTTAAATATACAATATTATGACTGAGTTACAAGCTAAGTTTCTGAAAGAAACCAAAGATAATTGCTCAGTTGTGTTTATATGAATGTTGGAAATATTTTAAACGAAATAAGCATTATAAAATTTATGAATTTGACATAGTGAACATTAAAAAAACAGTGACCATAGTTCAAGGACATAAAAACAACTAAGAACGTCCAAAACGAGTCTATCATTAGAGTCCGGTGGTATGGGAAACTGATAACAATAAAAAGGTTAGATTCAGATAATCTTATTGCTACAGCCTCACTTATATGGTTAAGGGTCTACTATAGGAAAACAGAAAGCGACTCAAGAGCTTCACCTTATAGCCGTATCTAAACAGTGCAATTTCTTGGAGCTAGCACTTTGACATTGCCTAATTAAAAAATAACAATTACGTGACAAATGAACGGGATTTAAAAAAGTGAAGCGCGAAACGGATGCTTATTGTGACTGTGGTTAAAATGAGACCTTGCAAACAATTTTATGATAAAAAAAAATGGTTTTAAATTTAACATTGTTCTTATGGGATAAAAATCCAAGATAGCCACCTCTACAGCACTCCACTGTAATATCGATTAAAATGAAAAAGAAAAAATTGCCCTAGTTTTGTTCCTTCAGCTTTTCTGAACAGTTTCATATATAATAAGTATAGGAAATATGCTTATAATTAGTTTATTTTATATAAAAACTAGCTGACCCGTACGGCGTTGCCCGTGGTGGTTGGTATATTCAGTCTTTTTAACATAATTGTATTCTTTTTAAGTGTTCAGTCAGTAAATGGTATTTGGCTAATATATATAGATATCTTAAATAATAAAAGAACTATTGTCATAATAATAAAATATCGGAAATTATGATTTTAGTAATTTTGATCCCCCCAAACCCCTCCTAAAATTTCGAAATTTTTCATACCCTTCCTTAGCGAGCGCCTATGTCCCTAGAGGAAGCTACATACCAAATTGCATTCCAATCTGTTCGGTAATTTTGGAGAAATCGTGATTTAGTAATTATTACCCCCCAAACCCCCACTAAAAATTTCGAATTTTTTCAAACCCTTTCTTAATCAGCACCTATGGCGCTAAAGGAAGCTACATACCAAATTTCATTCCAATCCGTTCGGTAGTTTGGAAGAAATCATTTTTTAATAACTTTTATCCCCCCCAAATCCTCCCTAAAATTTCAAACTTTTTCAAACCCTTTCTTAGTGATCACCTATGCTACATACCAAATTTTTTTCGAATCCGTTCGGTAGTTTTTGAGAAATCGTGATGAGTGAGTCAGTGGGTTTTGGCTTTTATATATATAGACAAAACGCTTAGACGCATATTTCAGGCTTCCAGATATATATTCTCCAAATAACTAAGTCTTTTTCTAGGCCGTTTTCCGAAAGTTTTGTTTTCACAAGTTTTCGTTTACTGTGGCGGACATAACTCAAGTTTTGAGATAGCCTCATAATTTTTTATTTCGAAGAGGACATTTCATTGTACAACCTTTAGTATATACAACTAATGGATATGCATTAGTTCCTTTAATAAAGATTTAAAAAAATGATTATAAGAAGATTGTACTAAATTTTTTTATGAAATAAGTAAATGACATATTTTTTACAGGAATATTTTATATAATTTAATATCTATACTACGGATTGTAAAATGGAATGCCCTTTTAAAAATTAAAATTAAATTATGAAGCTATCTCAACTACAACTTGAGTTATGTCTGCTACAGTGAATCCTAGTTAAATCCGCAAAAGTTAACCCTCCTGGGGGACCAAAACTTATGGAAAAAATCACCTATAACCAACACTCATATATAAAACATACAATAATTAGGTTTGCTTTAAAAATAAACAAAACTTTTTTATGGTGGAGTGCCCCCTTAACCCTCCAAGTGCTAACGTCGCATATGCGATGTATAAAAGTCGCGTTACGGTGCTAACATCGCATATGCGACGTTTGCGCAACACATTTTGTAAATGTGTACGACGCCGCTATTTTTAATACAATCGGATACTTCTATGTATGTTTGTGTTTGGAAAGAGTCACTTTATTATAATTCAGAGTTTCATAGCGATATCAACTCAAACAAACCTTCGGCAGAATTGTCAAATCAAGTATCTATACACGGTATATAGTCGTGCAGTAGGCCTACGCGTAGATAGACGCTCGGAACTCGGATTTTGTTTGTTTATCCACTAGTTGTTATTCATTTTTAGTTTTAGTTTAGATCAGTTTATTTTTATTTGTTTTTGTAAATGTTTATTATTTATTTTTTAAGTATTTATGAGTGAACTTAGCAATAGAGGTGCGTTTGAAAATAGTGATTTTTAGAGACTTTGAACTGTAAATTTTTTTTCCTTGTATATAATGTGTGTGTTATTCCTTTATAACAAATTAAAACCATAAATATTGGGCCTAGACATGTAATACATGTGAGTTTCAGGGTTTTTAAACATCAAAATAGTAGTATAACGTAAAAAGGGTCATAAGGTAAATTTTGGACATTAGCCTAATTTAAAAGATTTAGTTATTTCATAATATTAATGAACATAGAAATTCAAAGGGAAATGCAGACATTAATTAATAATTCAGAATAAATCTTACATAATATTAACTTCATATTTAATTTCAGTCTTGTTTAAATATTTAAATTATGTTTCATGATGTGTCAAAATATGAAAAACATTTAAAAGGTATTGGAGAGTTTGAAGCTATGGTCCACTAAGTTTTTAGACAGTGATGAATAAATATTGAAAGACTATTTCAGACATCGTAAGAACTAAACTTGACATATAATGTTGGAAGCCTGTGTGATTCATCTATGACAGAGACAGAATTTTTGTCTGAGATGTTGGCAACAATCATAAGTCGATGTAGGGAGGCATATTTACGGTCCCCTGGTTTGTATCACGTGACATGACGTGATCTTAAGAAAGAACGCGAAGAAGAAGGAACCTTTGTTCTCACTTGCAACAGTATTCCAGTACAGAGCAGACATGTTTTGCAGTTAGTCCAGCGAAATGTTTTAACAAGTGCTTATTTGCGGTAGTTAAAGTACAACTACCGTTTAAATATGTTTAAAGAGGAGTAAAGACAGTGCCGTATATCGTACGATAACGAAAATGTGAAAATTGTTCGTAAATTGTCTCAAAAATATCAACTTTGAAAGTATGCGTAATCGCGTGGCGTTGCTTCAAAATCTTTACATAAAGATTTTATAACAAGTGCTGTAGTGAATCAAAATCTACGTGGCGAAAGTGCGACGAACTAAAGAATAATGGGGTTTTCTATTTAAATTAAATTCACATGTGTTGTAAGTTTTTTCTCTTTTGTAAATTCATATTTCTTTAAAGTGCACTATAAAACAAAAAATCGTAAGTAGTAAATTAATTTAACCAAGTCTGCATTTGAATATTTTATCAATATAAGTTTTTGTATGTTTAAGGTGAAATTATTAATAATGAATTTGTGTGTTTGAGTGTATGATTGCAATAGTTGAGATGATAAATTGCCAATTTGATTTAATTACTAATGTGTGTGTTTTGCAACCTAAAATGATACAGTAAAGTATTAATGCCAACCACTATGACTTTTTAATTTGAGTTTTTATCCTTTCCAGAAGTACTTTATGGTAACGAACCTTGTTTAAATTATAAATTCAGTTTTTTAGTTTTTTCTTTGTGTGAAATAAAATGGCGGCAGTTTTTGGTGAACGAGGCAGTTTGGAGCCAAAGTTGCCATGTGAACAACATGGCGGCCATGGTCCTGGACGAGTCCAATTTTAACCACAGAACTGTAGTCATATATGAGACAAGTTTATGTGTAACAGATATTTCAATGATCAACTGTTGAGTAACAGATGTGATCAAAACATAACCTAACTTCAATTTTGTTGTTATGTTTGTTTGTTTTCATTGGGATTAAGGTGTTGTAATATTTTAAAATGATAATTTAATTAATTAAATAAGTAAATGGATTGAAGATAGGAAATAATAAATAATTGTTACACAGTAAAGGTATTTTTTTTATTTTAAAAATAACTTAGAAATATTTTTGTCAAAATTAAATTTTTATTTTTCATTTTTTTTGTTTTCTATTAATAAATTGTTTGTAAACGGCTTGCAAGGCGGCAGCACGTTACAGACAGTACTTTTATATCTTTAGAGGCAAGTTTTTCTTCTTTGTGCAAAAAAACAATTTTTTTATAAAAACGGAGTTTTTTTTACAGACAAAAAGTTTGTTTTTTACAGCAAAGTAGTAATGTTATATATATTTCTATTCACCATAAAATTGTGCAACTTTTGGCTATATTGAATTTTCTACATTACTTTTTTATACATATTTTGAGTGAGAGGTTTTAGAACACAAAAAAAGTATAAAAATTATAAGGTAAGCCTGTTAAAGCTATTTACTGTAAAGATCATGTAATTGTGATTAAAATGATATATAATAAGTCTTACTTTACTGTTAGTGAGTATTTTATAATGATTTTAGTTAATAAGCATGCACGGAACCAAAAAACCCTTAGCACTAAAGAGCAATATAGTCAGCACTTGGAGGGTTAAAGCTAAATAAAGACACCGACCACTTCAAAATATACATTCTTTTTGCTGAATTGTGATTTTGGAACTTTCCTACAGTATGTACTAGCAAGCCTTTAATCCATCCGGAACATAAAGTAATGATTCTTCTTCATTTATACTAATAATATCAGTTGTGTTTTCATTAATTACAGTAAGACGTCGATAATCCGGCATGCTCGGGGATCCGGTGATGCCAGATTATCGAGGTCTTCCTTTAAAATGGTTTAAACAGGGAATAAACGTACGTGTACTATATGTACATATATATTATTTTATTGGGTTGTTAAAGAGTTGTTACAACACACAGACAAAAACATTACAATACATAAAATAAAAAATTAACTAAAATTTATGTTTCTTAAAAAATGTAAATTACACGTTGAAACTACGTAACAATAATTGCGTAGAGAGATTGGCGCTAAGTGATGGGCCTCAGGTAGGACGGTTGTTGTTGGCTTCCGTTAGTCAGTACGTGGTGGGGGTTTGCTATTTTCACTCCAGCCTGTCACAAATTCTTTGAACCCCTTTCACTTCCAAACCATGCAAAGCGGTTTTAAATCGAACAACTATTTACAAGAAATTCAATGTATCTTTTTCCAGACTTCAATTAGTTCAAATAATCTTCATTAAGTGGAATACGTTCAACAAAATACTGTCAGTAATGAAAGTGTTAAATGGTCCCTTTAACTAGGAACGCTTTTAAAGGACGACGAGAGCACATTGTTTTGAATCGGTTTGGTCTTTAGGAGAAATGTTGATTGAAATGTTTGTTTTGGAAAAGTTTACTGAGCAGTAGATTTTTACAAACTTTTTGATGGATGCTTGGCCAATAGACAGTGTAGACCGGGCCTAAATCACTCAGAATGCCAATTTTCAAGATGATGGATTCCAAACTATCGGGTCTGACGGACTATCGAGTGCCGGATTATCGAGGTCTTACTGTATAATATCCAACTTGCCAAGTTTTTTCCTTATTGATATATTGATATTGATATGCAATATTGACATACTAAAGTTTAAGGAAGGGCAAGAACTTGTAGATAAACCGTGCTATCGTATGTGTTACCACATTTAATCCCTGTTAAGGTTTGTTATTGATAATTGTCTGTTAGATATTGCTAGGACCTCCATAAGTTGCTTCCATTCAAAATGTTTATAAAGTACAGGAATGGATTTTTCCAAATTTGTTGGTACATTACTGGTTATAAAAGGAAGTATTAGTAACGATTAATTTTGTAAATAATATATTGTTTTATATTCACAATTACTGCTATTTAAGTAGGGATTAGCCAACTTTACAATATTTTTACAGTAGAACCCCTTTTAACCGGTCTGGTCGGAACCAAGACCATGGCCGCGGTTACCTGTTTGTCTAGTTAATCTGAGGTTCCCGTTAAAAATAGATTTTTTTAATCAAAAATAACCTACATATTTCATAAATAAACAAGCAAATAAGATGTTATTGCAACTCATTTTATTGTATGTACATAATATATATGGTGGCCTTAAAGGGTTGAAACAACCCCTAAAATTTTACATATATTTGTTTACTTTCCTTAAAGCTAGAAAGCTGAAATTTTGTACATTTATTTCTTAAAATCACATATAAAAAGTAAACCAGTTGTTTGGTAATCAGGATATATTTTATTACAAAATGATAAAGAGACCAGTTAGTTATAAACCTTATATTAAAAAACATATGTTAATTGTTTTGTTAAATTTCTTTTTCTCCTTTTTTGAACATTAATTGTTCTGGTTGTGTAAAATAACTATTCTACTTTTCTTCAATAAAAAAGATCTCTTTCTCTCTATTATAATGTCTGGTTGTGCTTCTTATTAATGGGAATTATTAGTTATTACTTGATGCAGCTAATTACTCTTCAGCCTGAAAACGGTTGCAACTGATAGTTTTGTAAGTTGTTGTTTAAAATAAAAATACAGTCCACTATAAACTAATTCTAATTTATAACCAAAGGAATCATTGGTCCTCAGGCCGGATAAATATAGCCTATATTAAACATAGAAAATTGTGGTTATGCTAATTTATGACCTTAGGCCTACTACTTATTTAAATTTACCAATTTGATAATTAACCTCATGAAACGTTACCCTTTTGATATATCTAATATCGGTCTCTTAATTTATCAATTTTCTAAATAAAATAATAATATCACTGTTCGTTCAAATTAACAAAATTTTAATTGTCTCAAAAACATTTAAAAAGAACAAACTTAATTCAAATAACAAAGGAAAATAAATTATGAAATAAATGTCCTAATCATAAGTTATTAACAAAGAATTCAAAATATATTATTGTTATAAAATATTAGTTGATCATATAATAAATATTATGTTTTGTTCTTTGTAGTCCAAGTACACAGATTGTAAGTTGTTTGACTTGAACATATGTTACTTGAACATGTGTTTTTTATAATTGTTAAGAAAAATTAATTAAGTTTTCAGGAGATCTGGCTGTAACCGTGTATGTAAGAGAAGACCAATTTGCTAATATTTATTTATATTGTGTTTTTCTTTCCAGTTTAATAAAGTTGTTTTGGGTGTAAATGTAAATATTATTTGTTACTCAATTATGGTTAAGATGAGTACACAAAAGTAAGTTTCAAGACATTTAATGGCGACCGTGACAGAATATTTAATTAGTGTATTATAGGCTAGGCCTAGTTAATAACTTCAATAATGGAAGGCCTAGATAAATTGAAAAAGGAAAGAAAACAAGTAAGAAGACTCTTCACTAAGGCTTATAATGAATTAGAAGATCTTTTAAATAATGAAGAATTGCCTTTTAGTAGTAAAGAAACACATATGAAAGCAAGTTTCTCAGCCATTGAAGGCAAGATTGACAACCTAATGGTATTAGATGTGGAAATTAAGAACTTGTTGATTGTCGGAGACACTGATGATACCCAGTTGGATGTGGAATATGACAGTCAAGAGGAGTATCAAAAGAAATGGTTTTTCATAAAGGCTAAGTATGAGAAAATGTTAAATGCATCTACAAGCAGCAAAAATGGTGAGTTAGTTTCGCAGAGGCATAAACGATATTTTCACTTACCTAAGTTAGAATTACAACTCTTTGATGGAAATATAAAGAATTGGATTGGGTTTTGGGGACAATTTAAAAAGGTCCATGAAGACAAAGAAATTGAACCTGAAGATAAATTTCAATATCTAATTCAATCGATGACACCAGGTTCCTCAGCTAGGGAGATCGTAGAATCATTTCCTCCTTCTGGTGAAAATTATGTAAAGGCTATAAAGCAGTTAAAGTCCAGATTTACCCGAGATGAGTTTTTAATAGAAGTTTATGTTAGGGAATTGCTAAATTTAGTATTGCAACAAGCAACTAAAATGAATAACATGCCACTTTCCTCTCTTTCTGATAAACTTGAAACTCAACTACGTGACCTAGAAACCCTTGGTGTTACTTCAGACAAATATGCTGCCATGTTGTATCCATTAGTCGAGTCTGCTTTGCCAGATGAAACTCTTAAAGCCTGGGAACGTTATAGAACCTCTAATAAAATAGGCCTAAATGAATTTAAAGCTAGCACTGAGTCAGTAAACTCAAGTAATAATGTTAATTATTTACAGTTATTGTTAAATTTTTTACGTTCTGAAGTTGAGAGTGAAGAGAGGTTGACACTTGCGAGAACCAGCTTTGCAGTCGACCGAGACCTCATATCAAAGGACAACCACACTCGGAAACCGAAAGGACAGCCACGCACTCAACGTGAATTTGAAAAGGGTTTACCTACAGCGTCTACAATTCTTGCAACAGACAGCTCTGTGGCGGTGAGTAGGCCTACATGTCTATTTTGTAGCAAAGGAAATCATAGTATTCAAGATTGTGCTGGCTTGCAGAAACTTACCTTAAAAGAAAAGAGAGAGTTTATTACAAAAAAGGGAGCATGCTTTTCATGTTTAAAGATAGGCCATACTAGTAAAAAATGTAAAGTTTATGTATCGTGTGCTATTTGTAAAAGAAAACACTATAGCCTAATGTGTCCAAACTTAGATAACTTACATCAAAGTGGAGCTACTAACAAAGAAAATGTGTGCTCAATAGGAGTTAATGAAAAATCAGAGTCTTTGATCTCAAATCAAAATAAAGAAACACTACTTCAAACTTTGGTTGTAAGAACATCAGGGCTAGGCCAGAAACAATCCTTACCAGTTAGAGCACTGTTAGACTCAGGGTCACAAAGATCTTATATTTCAAAAGACTGTGTGGATCAATTACATTTGACTAAAACTGGAGAAGAAACAATCATTCATGGGTTGTTTGGAGGTATTGAAACTAAACAGACTCCACATAACCTATATCAGGTGGAAGTCAGTGATCTCAAAGGTACTGTAAGTTTTCCAGTTAATGTACTAGATCAAGAAAAGATTTGTAACTATGTGCCTAGGCTAGACAGTAGCAAATATTCATCTATTTTAAGGAGCAAGCGAATTCATCTTTCAGATGTCGGCAGAGAGACGTCAGACATAAAGTTGCTGCTCGGAGCGGATGTTTTAGGGCAATTACTTACAGGTACTCTTGAACGCCTAGATGAGTCTTTAGTTGCTGTACACACCCATCTTGGTTGGACAGTCATGGGTCAGTATAATGGAATCACTAAAAGGTCAATAACTAGCATAAGTTGTTTGGTCAAAATGGATATTTCAGACCTCTGGCGTTTGGATGTTTTAGGTATTAACGAGCCTATGGAGGCTAAATCAAAGGAGACATTGGCAGCTGATGCTATGGAACATTTTAAGAATACCGTTACTGTAAATAGTGAAAGCAGGTATGAGGTGACTCTTCCGTGGATTGAAGGCCATCCTGAACTACGCGACAACCGAGACATGGCTGAAAAGCGGTTATATTCTGTTACTAAGAAGTTAGGCAAGTTTAGTGAATATGACCAAGTGTTTGCAGAGTGGTTGAATGCTGGGATAACTGAAGAGGTAATAACAGAATCATCATCTAACATTAGGCCTAAGCATTACCTACCTCACCATGCTGTAGTTAAGGAGGCCAGTATCACGACCAAGATCCGACCAGTCTTCGATGCATCAGCTTTGGATTGTAATGGGAACTCTCTTAACTCTTGTTTGGAAAAGGGTCCTAACTTAATAGAATTGATTCCATCTCTATTGATGAAATTCAGGAAGCAGCCTATAGGTGTAGTTGCAGACATAAAGAAAGCTTTTTTGCAGATAAGTTTGTCACAAAATGATCGGGATGTTATGCGGTTTTTATGGTGGGATGACTACGCATCTAGGAAAATATCCTACTTTCGACACTGTAGGGTAGTCTTTGGAGTTTCATCTAGTCCATTTTTGTTAAGTGCCACCTTATCTCACCACCTAGAAAAGGCTCCAGATATTCTAAAGGAAACTGCAGATATTCTGAAAGAATCATTTTACGTAGATAATTGTGTAACAAGTCTAGAAAGCGAAGCTGACCTCAATCGCTTTGTTGAGGAGTCACAGATTCTTCTATCCGCAGCAAAGTTTGAGCTACGTGGTTGGGCGAGTAACGCTGCACTACCTGAAAAGATCTACAAATCCGAAAATGATCATATGTTTCTATCAGACACTTCGGTTCCCGTACTAGGTTTACTATGGGATGTAAACTCAGATGAGCTATATTGTAATATAAATTCGGTAAATTTATTCGATAAACCTATCACAAAAAGAAGTTTACTATCAATTTCTCACCGATTATTCGACCCAATAGGATTTACTTGTCCATTTACTTTGATCCCTAAGCTTTTACTACAAGAAGTGTGGAAGTTGAAACTTCGCTGGGACGATGAACTACCTCACGACGTTTTACTACAGTTTGATAAGTGGATTGAGGATCTGCACTATTTGACAAGCTGTAGGATTCCACGGAGGTATAGTGATTGTATAGGTCCAGTGCTGAACATAAGTCTTCACACGTTTGCTGATGCTAGTAAATTATCTTATGCAACATGTATTTTTATTAGAGTCAAAGTAGGAGAGAGTGTCTCAGTTCAGCTTGTTGAAGCTAAGGCTAGGTTAGCGCCAACAAAACCCATGACTATTCCACGTTTGGAGTTGATGGCAGCTCTCATAGCTTCAAGACTGTTGGTTACCGTAAAGTCAGTTCTATAAATCCCTGATTGTAAATATTATTTTTGGACGGATTCTATGGTTGCACTAGCCTGGATTAAAACTAAAGGAAATTGGAGTACATTCGTAGGTAATAGGTGTAATGAGATTTCTCGGTTAACAAATCCTGATGACTGGTATCACGTTCCTGGAGTCTTTAACGCTGCCGATCTCCCCTCCCGAGGATGTAGTGGTAGACACTTAGCAGCTAGTAAGTGGTGGAAAGGCCCTGATTGGTTAAAAGATTCTGAAGATCAGTGGCCAACAAGTGAAATAACGATTCAGGAAGAAGAAGTTAATCAAGAAAGAAGAAAATCTGTTGTTACATCGGTTTCAGTAGAAGAGCCTAAATTCACGGAACAATTAAATAATGTTAACCAGTATACAAAAACTGTCAGAGTTATTGGATGGATTTTTCGTTTTTGTAATAACACAAAAGGGAACAAGACTAATGGCGAGTTAAATGGATCCGAAGTAAAAAATGCAGAAACCAAACTTCTACGATGTATACAAAGTGAATCGTTTAAGGAGCTGACATTGAAGAACATTAAAATGCAGATTTTTACTGATGAAAATAACTTGTTGAGAGTAAAATCAAAGTTGACCCTCATGGACGATGTTGAAGATTTTAAGTATCCTATTTTACTACCATCAAACCATCGAATGGTTGTAAAGCTCATAATTGAAAAACATAGTCTCCATTTCCATGCGGGCATCAACACCCTAGTTTCAATTCTGAGGCAAAACTTTTGGATATTAAAGTGTCGAAACACTGTCAAAAAGATTGTATCAAGATGTAGTATTTGCAAGCGACACAAAGTTAAACCTCTTCAGACACCACCACCTCCACTTCCACTGGCAAGAGTTAATGATTCAAAAGCTTTTGAGACAACTGGTGTGGACATCGCTGGGCCTCTGTATTTGAAAGAAGGTATAAAAGCATATATTGTATTATTTACCTGTGCAGTGTATAGAGCAATACATCTTGAACTTATTGTTTCACTCTCTACAGAAGCTTTTCTCTCTGCCCTTCGTAGATTCATAGCGAGAAGAGGTCGACCTACTACAATATATTCAGACAATGGTAGGAACTTTTTAGGAACTAGTAATCTATTGAAAAAACTGAACTGGGAAGAAATAGTGAAGGTTACAACTGTGCAAAGGATTCATTGGATATTCAATCCTCCTTCAGCAGCTTGGTGGGGCGGCTGGTGGGAACGGCTCATCGGAATGGTAAAGGAAATTCTTAGACGAAATTTAGGAAATTCGTCAGTCACATATGAGGAACTGTCAACTATTTTATGCGATTGTGAAGCAACAGTGAATTCAAGACCTTTGACTTATCTCTCAAATGATGATGACTGTTTACAACCATTAACGCCTGCTTTATTTTTACAACCGATGACAACTACTGAGGTGCCTGACTTAGACAAAATTGAAACATCGAGCTTGAATAAGAGAGTGCGCTATGTGAATAAGTTAAGGAAATCACTAAGAGATAGATTTAAAAGGGAATATTTGGCTACACTTGTTCATCATGGTAAGAATCTGAAATGTAGGCAAGCCGTAGTTGGTGAAATAGTATTAATCGGAGATGACAATGTAAAGCGAATAAGATGGCCCTTAGGATTAATACAAGAAGTTTATCCAGGAAAAGATGATATTTCAAGAGTAGCAAAAGTGAAAACAGCAAACGGTGTGTTGATTAGACCACTTCAGAGACTGTATCCGTTGGAAATATTTGCTAATGAAGAAATGTCTATAACTAATAAGAATAAAGAAGTAAACAATAAAGAAAAAGTGACTGTTGAAAAGAAGACTAGAAGCGGAAGACAAGTGAAAGTACCCCAGAAACTTACTTTTTTCAAATCTTTAAAATTTTCTAATTGTAGAGTTATCAAATTTTAAAGGGGGGGAGGATGTTATAAAATATTAGTTGATCATATAATAAATATTATGTTTTGTTC
>JAGFPH010004009.1:48852-59986 GCA_018207615.1 Philaenus spumarius | reverse complement strand
ATGATGTATAATTTAGGTAAAATTAACTTATCAGCTGATTGTATTATTTATTGATCTTTATGTGTAGATAAGGATTTTATCATCGGTTGTCTGGGGTGAAAAACCTCACTACTAAATATAAGTTTAACAGGTGTTTTCGGCTGTCTTGTATTTTTTCATGGAATTAACATGGTATGGTCCGTAATTATTTTGTTGATTTGGTTCACTGATGTAGTACGTCGATGTTCCTGCAATTCGACTTATTTTATAGGGTCCCTCGTATATCTCGAACAACTTTGCTGTTTCCCCATAGGCGGCATTTGACAAAACATGATTTCTAATGAGAATCAAATCTCCCGTCTGGAATTTAGTATATCTATGCGTGGAGTTAAATTTTAAAGATCGTTTTTCCCTTTTATGTTGAATTCGTTGTTTAGTTTGGTTCCAAGTTACTCTCCTTCATGGCCTGACTAATGGTATCATCATCTAAACTTGTGAATTGAAATTCCGTGCTCTCTTGATTATTATTATATATCTGTTGTAAATTATTTTTATTATATTCATTATATATTATTTCCTTATTTGTATCCCGTTCAGTTTCATTTATAATATGACATATTATTCCGTTACATATTGCCTCTTCAAACTTCAAATTGATTTCATTTTTATTTATATTCATTTTTATTTCACCAGTTTCGAAGTTTAAACTCATCTTCCATTTGCTTATCATATCCATCCCTATTATAACTTGTCTTATTAGATTTGGCACGACTAAAGCTTGCATCCACGTAATTTGATTTCCAATACTGACTTGTACCATAACAATTTTTTGAATTCTTTTAGTTTTGGCTCCCACAGCTGTAGTTATTTGTAGGCTAGTGGCTGGTAGTTCTTCGAACTTCCCAATTTCATGTTTATTCTCTTGGAACCATTTCTCAGCAAGGCAAGACATGTTTGAGCCTGTGTCTATTAATGCGGTTATTTGATTTTTTCCGATGTATAAATTAATTTCAGGACATCTTTTGTCAATAACATTAACCTGTAAATCGCTATCTGGAGTCTCTTCATCTAATAAAAATGCTTTATCGCAAAACATGTTACTAAGTAGAATCGTATTTTCTTGCATGGTTGTATTTGTTTTCTGGTCAATTATTTGCCTGTGTACTCCGAGGTTATTTGTCCGCACAGTGGTTATATCGTTGTTTTGAAATGTCAGGTGTACATTTTCTTGATTCCGTTTTGTTCGGCCATGTATAACCACTGTGCTCAACAGTTTTCCCGTTGAGACGTGGGTTCAACCCTGGTTTGATTCAGACTTTGATCCATAGTTCTCACGTTTTCCGCAACTGCGTGGCAAACATTTATTTGTTCTCTGGTTGGGTACGTTCGGGCTCCTGTTTCTTGTATTTGAGCTCGATTATTTATACCTGGTCTTTGGTTTTGTTGATTTCCATTATATTGATTTCTTCCTGGGAAGTTTCTTTGGAATGTAAATCCTGGATTTCTAAACTGGTTGTTTCCTAGTGGTTGTCGATAATTTTGTTGTTGTCCCTGATTCCTAAAATGATTCTGATGGGTAAAACTTGCTGGTTCCCTCCAATGCTGTTGATTTTGACGATTAGTTTGATTCGTCGAGGGTGAAAGCCTAAAGTTTTGGTTTGGCCTAGGAAATGTGTTTGGTGGTGAAATTGGCCGGTAGTTTTTTCGTGAACGAGTGTGCAGTTCTTTCACATCTTCCCGTTGTAATAGTGACTCGAAATCTGCGATGTTTTCGATATTTTGAACTCTTCTTGCGTCTTGGACGATCTCTTCGAAGTGTTCTGATAAGCATGATATGATTTCGCTTTCTGTCATGGGTGGTTGCATCGCTCTTAAAGTTATCACGCGTTCTGTAAAATATTCTGCTCTACTTAGTGTTCCGGTAGGCCGATATTTTTCTATCTCTAGCCGTTGCTTAATTCCCCGTTGAACATCTCTGCTCCAATATTTCCTCTCAAAAGCTGTCTGGAAATCTGCCCATGTCTTTATGTCCCCTTTAATTAATGAAAACCATCTAGCAGCGTGAGATTCAAGACATGACTCAATTATGTCTATAAATTGTTCTACCGATTCTACTCCGGTATTCTTTCCTGCTTTCTTTTCTAAATATCGTTGCATTTTCAATAAGTATTCCTTCGGATTATGCTCTCGACCATAAAATTTGGGTGCAGTTGTGTCATACCCTCCAATCTGTCCATTGCAGGAAACCATAATGTGTTGAGGAGTTGTATATTTATTTTCTCGTATCTCTTTTTCTAGAGTATTAATTTTAGCGTCTTGTTCTGCCGCTATGTCCTCTACTCGTTCTTTTGTCTGTTCTATGGCTCGATCTATCGCTGTTTGAATCTTGCCGCTCTCCTGGTCTGTATACAGTTCCGCCCTTAGTTGAATCTTTTCCTTCTGGGTCATCAGTTGTCCCTGTGTTTCTTCAGCTTGCTGTAGAAGTCTCACTTGTATTTCCTCTCTTAACTGTTGTTGTTGTTTAACGGCATCTTTTAAGATTCCATGATGTTGTACTTGAATTTCATTCCGTAACTCCTCCCTGATCTCCTGGCTGCGGTTCTCCAACTTCTTTTGCATTCTTTCTTCCATCCTGTCCATCTGATTCTTGACTTCTCCCTCAAACTTTTTTAAGTGCTGGCTGACGCGGTCTAACTCCTGTTTCATCTCCCATTTCATGTCACTAAGTTTTTGGTTTTGGCTATTGAGTTGTTGTTTCACATAGCCAAACTGTTGCATTAACATATTCAACCATGTTGGTTGCTCTTCTAATGTTGATGTGGAGGCCGTAGTACTTTCCTCAGACCTCTTACCATTTTCGTCGTATGTTCGTGCCTCTTCGGTTCGAATTTCCTCTTCTGATTCCTTATCGCCTAAGAAAAATGTGATAGGACCTGACTCTTCTTCCCCATCTTTGCGTTCCCCAATGAACACGTCTTCTTGTCGGTGGTCTGCTTTCTCTTGGATTCGCCATTCCTCCCTCTGTTCGCCTATTCCTTGCTCATTAACAAGATTTGTGATTCCGTGTTGTCTAGACGTATTTATATTTGGAAAATCATACGATTCGCATGCTTTTGTAGTTTTTTGTATCTGTTTTCTTAAGTCATGACGCTCGTCTCGTTCCATGATTGGTTAAAATATTCCTTTATTTAAACTGTTTAATTAAATAGTTTTCGGTAGAATTTAAGATCTTAATTTAAAGTAACAAGAATTATTTCCCTTTTTGGATGAAGCCGTGCGTTGGGCGCCATTTGAAACGTTACCCTTTTGATATATCTAATATCGGTCTCTTAATTTATCAATTTTCTAAATAAAATAATAATATCACTGTTCGTTCAAATTAACAAAATTTTAATTGTCTCAAAAACATTTAAAAAGAACAAACTTAATTCAAATAACAAAGGAAAATAAATTATGAAATAAATGTCCTAATCATAAGTTATTAACAAAGAATTCAAAATATATTATATATCTATAATCAAGTAGATAATTCAATTGAAAATGAGCTCATGTACATTTAATGTTTATGAAATTCTATCTCCGGGTAGGGTTTTCGGGCCGGTTCATCCAAAATTTTAAAAAATAATTCATTAAACATATCTATACATAACAAATTAAACTATACATTTACAATACACATAACATATATATACAAGTTCATTAAATGAAAGGAATTGTTTACTCATTGATATAGTTAAGTAATATTTGAAAATGAGTTATTGATTTACAGTCAACACTTTCAAAATAATAAGAAAAGTAACTTTTGTTACAGCACAAGATAAAGTACAATGGAAAATAAATAGGTTAGGTCTCACCGATTTCGAAATTTCTTTCTGCAACTTATCTTTTATACCATTAGGCTATAAATGAAATTTTCATGATTTAGTATTGGGTCATTTACCCTTATGTTTGATTCTTGATTTTTAATATTTTCGCTCAATGGTTTTATATATGAAGAGAGCACTTATGTATTGAACTGTCTTTGACCAGACCTTAGGTCAGAATGTAATAATCACAATTTTTTTTATTGTTACAAATAGGCTTTCCCTTAGAAAATGTTAAATTTGTTTATTACACTTCACGTTACGTTTTATGTTTAAACCATACGTCTATTTTTTGTTGTTTCTCACCTTAACACTAGTTTTTTACTTAGATCTCAGAACAATTTTTAATTAGTAAATATCTTATGGACTATTTATATTAAATTAGGAAATAATTCTTTTCATCTTCATAAAACCGATGTTTTTAAGAAATTAACATATTTGTATCTTGAGATTAATCCGCGAATATTTTCGACCAATCATATCGCTCGACCACGTCTTACATACTTGCCAGCTGTTGTAGGCCTCTGTATACATTTCTTAACTGAAATATGGTGAATTTGCATGTTTTCTTCATTTAATTAGAGTGTTCTTTTCGATTAGTTATATTAACTTATTATATTATTTGGGAAGCTTATTCATTTCTGAATCGTTTGATACTGGTGCCTGCGCAATACCTATTTTTGATAACAGGATATTTATAGAATTTACTTCACGTGTTTAAGATTTTTGTCTTTTATAAAGTAGGCCGAATGCATGCTAATATGTTTTAATTTTGAATGGTTTTCCTCTGTTTTGACCATTTATTTATATCCGATGATGGGTTAAATTATTCATAATCTAAATTGTTATTTAGATTCGGTTGATTCTTATGTTTAAAAGTTTAATTTGCTTAGGAAAACTCGTCTGTAGCGATTACCGGGTTAGTTTACTATTTCACCGCTAGATCGCGTCGGGGTCTCTTCTTTTAATTATTCATTTTGGATTAATGCAATATTTCGAATTGTAATAGTTTTTTTTTTTTTATTTCTTTAGAAAACTATATATTGTACGTCATTTTGAGTTGTTTCACTCAAAAATACTGGCCTAGGCTACATCTATTTCTCAATGAATTTCTTAAAAGTTTTATTATACAATTTAATTTCAATGGTGATTTTTCTGTTTTGATTGTCTAACTATATACGGGAGCCTACTATTGAAAATATTTTACATGTTGGCCTATAAGAAGTTAATTAATTGTCAATAATTAGAGATTGGCCTACTAAGTATATAACAAATTATTATATTATTTTGACTCTTTATATTTGATAAAGCCAATATCTCTTATAATTTATTTGACAAATAAAATCAAAATTGTTCTTACGTTTGCTCAATTTAAGTGTTAGTACAACAGGCCTATTGAAGAATTTTCATTTATGATATCATATCAATTATGTTATATCAATCTAGTTTATGAAATTTTTCAAAATGAAGATTAATACATTTGTTCGAAAATCTGATTTAATCAAAGCTCGTAACACAAAGATATTAGAAGAATGTAAAGGTTTAACTATTCAGCTAGAAAAGTCAGGGAAAGATAGTTTATCTTAATACAATATTGAATGCATAGCAATTCATGACACTGAATTAAAATGAAAATATTCGGAATTTGAAACCCTTGTTCAAGCTGTAACTTTGGAAGTTGATTATGATTATAAAGATTATAAACAAGAAATAGTTTTTCAGTTGGAAGAAGATATCTACAGTGTGTTTGTTAATGCAACATCTTATATAAATTGCTTACATCCAGCGCTCAATCTAACTAATTTAAACCATAAATCTAATTCTTCCGAAATTATTAACCAAGAATTTGTGTTACCATCTTTGAAATTACCACGTCTTGAATTACCAACATTCAGTGGTGATCTTAACACATGGATGAAATATTATAATATTTTCGATACAACTATAATTCAAAATTCTCAACTTTTAGCGGTACAAAAATTTCAATATTTACTTGCTTCACTTCAAGGTTATGCTCTTAATATAGTACTTCAATTACCACTCACTGCACCAAATTTTCAAATAGCTTGGGACTTGTTATGTCAACGCTTTCATAATAAAAGAAGGTTGCTATCTTTGCATTTAAATAAGATTATAGATTTACCTATTGTGCCTCATAATTCGTTAAAATGTCTTCGGCAATTTTTATCAATTTATCAAGAAAATGTTCAAGCTCTTGAAGCTTTAGGACATGATATTTCCGTGGAATCTCCTTTATTAGTTACAATATTATTGAGAAAAATAGATGTGACATTGCGTAAAAAATTTGAAGACAGTTGTAACAAACATAATTTGCCTTCAGCTGAGATACTAGTTAAATTTTTGGAAGATGAATGCATTACAACAGAAGACTCATTGTTTATCAATCCTTCCGTTAGACACAATGATTGCATAAAAAATCCAAATCTAGGATCTCAATCATATCAGTCTATTCAATTACAACGAGGAAAAATAGCTTTATTTGTCACATCTAAAACTAATTGTCAATATTGCCAACAAGACAATCATAATATATATCATTGTTCAGACTTTTTATCAAAACCTCCACAAGAAAAATTATACATTGTTCAGGAAAATAGATGGTGTGTCAATTGCCTTGGTAAAACACATCAGGTTTCCTCTTGTGAGTCTAAAAGAAAATGTTTTAAGTGCTCGCTGCCTCACCATACATTTTTACATAATGACGGCGTGCAAACTCGTACAGAAATGCAGTACTCATCATTCAATGCAAATTCGAAATTTAAAAATAATTATCGAACAAAAAATCTTAACTCAAATTATTCTTGCACAAATGCCTCGAAACAATTACAAAAATCATTATCATCTCGAAGTCCTGAAAATAGCAATACTTCTGATAAACCATTAGTGGTTTTTTCTCGTCAGTTGCAACAGTCAAATTCAAGAGTCCTTTTGGCTACGGCTCTGGTTAAAGTTACTCGTCAAGGGAAATCACTAGTTCTACGTGCATGTCTCGACTCTGGAGCTATGGTGACCTTCATAAGCCACAGAGCTGCTCAATTACTCCAAGTGAAGCGATCATATACTCCAAAATACATACAAGGTAAATACATATACTCCTCTATCCCAGTAAAGTCACTCGGACTTACAGAACTAACTATCTCGTCTCTTAACGATTCTTTTATGTCTTCTCCAGTACAAGCTCTTATATTGGAAAAGATTACCTCAAATTTACCTGATATGCAAATATCGGCTCAAGTAAAAGAAGCCATGAAATCATTTACGTTAGCCGACCCTACCATTTACCAAGTCCGGTTGATGTTCTTATCGGATCTGATATTTTTCCAAATCTTTTAACAGGTCATAATTTTTTGTTAGGTCACAACTTACCTACGGCTGTTGGTACCTCCTTGGGATTTGTTATTATGGGTTCTGCTCCTTTACACATATCAGACAATAGTTCTGTCCCAGTTTATCTTACACTTTTATTTGCTCAAGATCATGACCTCAATAATACTATTCTTAAATTTTGGCAAACTGAAGAGCCTCCTTGTCAAAATAATTTAACGTCTGATGAAGATAAATACTCTGAAGAATTTTTCAATAATACATATAGTAGAGATACTTCAGGTAGATTTACGGTAAGGCTTCCAAAAAGACCTGACAGGACACTTGGTGAATCGTCTGGTTCATCAGCAAGGCAATTTCTTACACTAGAGAAAAAACTAGCAAACCAAGATGAATTTAGAGTTAGCTACTGCGAGTTCATGAAGGATTATTTATACTGTGGTCATATGGAACTTGATGATACTGTCCATAAAGATAAAGAACACTATTATTTACCACACCATGGTGTATTGAAGGAAAATACTACTACTACTAAACTCAGAGTTGTTTTTAATGCTAGTCATAAAACCACAAATGGATATTCTCTAAATGACATTCTTTTATCAGGTCCTAAATTGCAAAATGACATTTGTGATATTATTTTAAGTTTTTGAAGACATAAAATTGTGTTTGTGTGCGACATGCAAGTGATCAGGCATATCAGCTTATCTACTGGCGTAAAGATCCATCTTTACCTTTACAGACATATAAACTTAATACTGTAACCTATGGTCTCACATGTTCTCCATACTTGGCAATCCGTACTCTAAAACAATTAGCCAAAGAAGATGGGCATCAGTTTCCTCGTGCTGCTGAAGTATTGAATTCTGAAATTTACATGGATGACTGCTTAACTGGTGTGTCCACGATAGAACACGCTCTTAAGCTACAAAATGAACTTAACAAACTTCTGGAACAAGGTGGCCTCAGCCTACGTAAATGGAATAGCAATGCTCCAGAACTTCTTAAGTCTATGCCTGCGGAACATCATGAAACTCCACTCAAATTTCTCGACTCACCTGAACCTCTGTTTACTATATTGGGGTTTTCACTGGAATCCTAAACTAGACTGTTTTTTCTATAAAATTGAACTCTCTGAATCACAACTCATATCTAAGCGTACTGTGCTTTCCACAATTGCCAGGTTGTATGATCCCTGTGGGTGGCTGTACCCAGTTCTCTTTTGGGCCAAAGCATTTATTCAGCTCTTGTGGTTGCAAAATCTTCAATGGGATGAACTGCTTCCAAATCATTTATCTGAAAAATGGATAGAGTTCATAAAAGAATTTCATCAAATAGAAAAAATATGTATCTTACGCACATTCTCTTCAGATAATGCAATATCCATTCAGTTGCACGGTTTCTGTGATGCATCGGAATTGGGATATGCTGCTAATGTTTACATACGATGTGTCGATCAAACAGGAGATATCAAAGTGCGTCTCTTACTTGCGAAATCACGGGTAGCTCCTTTAAAAAAAATATCACTGCTACAACTCGAGCTAAACGGAGCTCATCTCCTGTCTCGCATCCTAAATTATTGCATTTCTGTCCTATCAAAATACATAATGATTGAATCAACTCACACTTGGTGTGACTCTACGGTTACATTATGTTGGATTCAAACACCTTCGTATAAACTACGTACATATATAGCAAACCGTGTAACTCAAATTCAGGAATGGATACTTCATGGCGACACATAAGGTCATCGGAAAATCCAGCAGATTGTGCATCAAGAGATCTCTATCCTAATCAATTACTTCCCATCAACTTTGGTGGACTGGACCTCCATGGTTAAATCAACCAACATCTGATTGGCCTAAATCCCAGACTACTCTTCCCGATATGAAATCGTTACCCGAATTAAAACCAACACAGTGTGATGTCCTTATTACAACTTCACCTTCCAGTCATTTTACCAACTTATTAAATTATCATTCAACTTGGATAAAAATACAGATAGTAATGGCATATATCCTAAGGTTTGTACACAACTGCCGATCTAAAACAAAATTTTCTGGATCAATAATGGGAAGCGAATTACACAAAGCTACTCTACTCATTTGTCGTCTTGTACAAGAAGAGGAATTCCATAAAGATATTTTAAACTTAAAACAAAACAAACATTGTACGATTCAATTACAAAGACTCGTATCATTTCTTGATCAAGATGGTTTACTTCGTGTAGGAGGAAGACTTCAGCATTCTAATCTTTCTCAAGAAGCCAAACATCAAATTTTGATGCCAAAGTATCATCATATCACGCATCTTCTCATCAATTATTATTATTTAAAATATCTTCACACTGGTCCTCAGCTTTTACAATCACTTCTCTCTCAGCAATATTGGATTATATCAGCTCGTAGTGTGATTCGATCAAGAGTTTTCAAATGCATTCGTTGTTTTCGATGTAAACCAGTATCTAAACCTCCATTAATGGGTGACTTGCCAGAATCACGCTCTACTCCAGCTCGAGCATTCTTAAGAACTGGTACAGATTGCGGTGGTCCATTTCATGTCAAACTTCATCTTAACCGTCGATTGCAAGCTATTAATGTATATATTTGTATTTTCATATGTTTTACGACTAAAGCCGCTCATATTGAAGTAGTATCTGACTTAACTACCAATGCTTTCTTAGCAGCATTAACTCGCTTTGTCTCCAGACGAGGTCTATGCAGTGATTTGTACTCAGACTGTGGTACCAATTTCGTCGGAGGATCTCATCAACTTCAGAAAACTATAAAATATTTCCTATCTCAAAAGGAAACTCACGAATCTTTAATTCATTTTGCGAATCAACACTATTAATTTTCATTTTAATCCTCCAGCTTCACCGCACATAGGCGGTCTGTGGGAAAGTGCCATCAAAAGCGCTAAGTACCATCTAAAACGGGTACTCGGTGATTACATTATGACTTTAGAAGAATTTACTACTCTGACCACAAAAGTTGAAGCAATTCTTAACTCACGACCTCTTACTGTGTTACCATCAGATCTATCTGAAATACAAGTCTTGTCACCAGGACATTTTTTGATTGGAGCTCCACTGGTTTCAATTCCTGAACCACGGGTTGATAATGTTCCTATAAACCGACTCAAACGCTGGCAGATAGTCCAAGCTTTTTCACAACACATTTGGAATCGTTGGAATCTCGAATTCCTACATACTCTGCAACAACGTATTAAATGGAATGTAAAGCAAGACAATCTAAAAATTGATGATGTTTTAATCGTTCATGAACCCGACACGCCTCCTCTCTCAAGGTGTATCTGAAGAATCGTCTCTACATCTGGTCCGGACGGCGTAGTCAGAGTCGTCCAGGTTCATACTAACAAAGGCACATTGTTGCACCCAGCAGTCAAAGTGTTTCCTCTACCTATTCACTAACTCATGATTTCTACACATACCCAATTGAACCATTGGTTCAAGGCGGCCGGGATGTTTGGTAATCAGGATATATATTACAAAATGATCAAGAGACCAGTTATAAACCTTATATTAAAAAACATATGTTAATTGTTTTGTTAAATTTCTTTTTCTCCTTTTTTGAACATTAATTGTTCTGGTTGAGTAAAATAACTATTCTACTTTTCTTCAATAAAAAAGATCTCTTTCTCTATATTGTAATGTCTGGTTGTGCTTCTTATTAATGGGAATTATTAGTTATTACTTGATGCAGCTAATTACTCTTCAGCTTGAAAAAGGTTGCAACTGATAGTTTTGTAAGTTGTTGTTTAAAATAAAAATACAGTTCACTATAAACTAATTCTAATTTACTAGTGGACCGGGCAATGCTTCGCTATTGCTTGATTTACTTAACCTAAAATTATATTCAGTTTTTGATCCAAATCAGTTGTTGATCAAAATCAGCTGTTTTAAGCTTTTCATACGAACAGCTGTT
>JAGFPH010004009.1:30016-48842 GCA_018207615.1 Philaenus spumarius | reverse complement strand
CACCAAAAACATCAAAATCGGTTAAAAACTCTAGGAGGAGTTCTACTTACAAAATAACCCCTAGCAAATTAATTATGTATATAGATATAGATATAGATTTATTGAAAAAAATATAAATTTGTAACAAAAAACCGGAATAAACAAGAATTTTGGAAAAACTTTCAATGGGAAGACCTATATTTGTTGCTTGTTTTTTGTTGTCTATATCATTATAAACAAAATTAAGTGGTTTACACATGTTTTAGACACAATAATAAATTATAAAAAAATTATAATTGAAAAACAAGTTTTTTGTAAAAAATTAGTTTTTATGAAAACAATTAGTTTTGACACCAACTTGTACAAAATTGCCTCAACTATTTATTTCATTGCTTAACAACAGTAATATGTAGATCAAAACTAGTAAGAAATGCTTTTTTAAAAACTGATTGATAATATTTTAATCACTCAGGTTCGAAACAAAAGTTCCGTCGCCACTAACGTCATTTTGTAACAAACTGCCGTCGTCTTCGTTCATTTTATTTCATAACAATCATTATTATTATAAAAAGAACAACATTCAAAAACAAACTGTGAAATTACACACGATAACCTAGTACAACAAAAGTAAACAACGCGTAAGCTCACTAAAACACTGCGTAGTAAGTAGGAACCAAATGTCAGAGAGTAGACAGCTGTTTACAGATCGGCCAAAGACGGCAAACGTTACATTTTTTAAGATTTATTTATCACAGAAACTGAACTCAAAAGGTCTTAAAAAAATTCCACTTATAGCAGCACATCTCAAACTTCAACAATAACGGTCATCAAAGTAACTACGCCTGTTCAAATGCAATCAAAGAACGTTATCGTAGCGAGTTCGGGGCTCGCCAGACATAGGGGTTTGTGCGGATTAGTAGGGTGCGGGGCTGCCTCGACACTCGAGTGGAAAGCGTTAAACCACATTGATCCACCAGAAATACATCAATCAGTTTAAGTCTATTGGTTTGTGTGAACAGTGCAATTTATTACTCATAAACTTAGTGTGCTCTCACTTACATTTTATTGATGATTTATCTTACCAGTTTTGTATATATGTTTTAATTTGTTTTAAATTTATATTTAATAAATGTTCAAGGTTGGTTTCAGATTGTTTATGTCATTCAATCTGGTCCAATCCTTTCACATGCTCGCAACATGTCTACGAACTCACAACTTCGAGGAATAGTAAAATAAAAGACAAATAAAAGTAAACTCATTTATTAGTAAAGATTAAATTATTAATTGTAATCGACAACCCTCTTAAAGGGCTATAAGTTACGATGTGTAAAATGTGTTTTAACAAACTTTGAAAATAGCCCAGTGAGGCTGAGACTGCAACAAAAAGATCACTGAAGAAATAATAAAAATCTGAAATAATAATATTTTTTAGTTTATAAGTGAGAAAGATTACCATCCAAATATTTGATTATCCAACGTCTCAATAAATTTTATCTTCCACAGCTCTTTCTGAACATTTTGCTGGCGAGCACATTCTACCTTGAATTTCCTGCATGCTGAAGAGGCTGTCCAAGAAGTTTGCGGGGACCTCAATGTAAGCCCAGCACAGAAGCAAAACATGGTGAACTCTTTGTCCACGACTAATTGTGAAAACGTAAGCGAATATGTCAGGGTAAAGGTGAAGGATTCTTGTAGTGGTGGTTGTTATACCTAATGAAATGAACTGTGTGGATAGTCTGGTATCTTCTTTTTCTTGAATCAATACTAATTTATATAACTTTTTACGTTATGTCGTTTTGATAGTCGATGCCGGGTGTAAGGAGACAATCGTGCGACAGTTTCTGTTGAATTAATTTGAATCTTCAATAACTCGGCTAAAAATAAACATAGTTCCGTGCCGTGATCTTGGTCCCGTTTTAGAGAGGGGGGGGGGGGTTGAAGTTACTGTTCTCCATTTTCAAAATAATACATGTGTCCATAAATGGGATTATATCTCAAAAACTAATCATCCTATACTAATGAACTGTTGTTGTAAAAAAAAGTGTATGTGTTACGATTAAATTTGTTTCTTCAAAACTTAAAAAGACTGGATGCTGTACATTTTTAAACGTTTCAGAATATGCTGATCTTTTAAAATGTTCTGATATACGAAGGCAAAAATAATGGGCACAAAGGCATAGAGCACAAAATTTCAAAGAGAATAATACTAAAACCAACAATGCACAGTACTGCTGTGAATCCAGTCCCACGGGCAACTCTGGGGACATCTGATGCGCCTAGATCAAGTATGGATGTGGGTTTTGTTGCTGGTGAGGGGGAAAGTGCCGTAGAGGTTGACCTCGATTAAGCAGGTCCAATGGGCAATCTAACACCTTTATTAAGACAATGATGTTAGCAATGTTACATTTAGTAACAGTAGACATATCACTGGAAGAGTTCACATTGGATTCATATGTGATTCATTTTTAACTCTTTAACAAATGTAAGGCCCCTAAGGGTAGAGTCTCAGTAATGGTTGTAATATACTACACAATAATAACTGCAGCAGTGTCCACTTTTTTTTGTTTTCCTTGTTTAATTAGGTACAAAATTTGTTTACCATAATTTTTAATCACCCTGTATATATTTCTTAAGTTCTTTATTTTACTTAATGCCAGTTAGAACTAATATACATCGAGTTAAAATTTGTTTGTTCTAAAGAAGCTTATTTCTAGAATTCTTGCTGGTCAACCTTAGTAACTTTATGTTAGAAAACTCTGTTTTTATAGATTCGTACAACATTCTAAAGTTTAAATTTTAAACCATTAAAACCAGCATCTTAGGAGTTCATAAAAGTAGATATAACACAGGTTACAATAAGATGTGTGGAAAGTATTTTACATTGAATTGCAGGCTGTTTAGCCTAAACTTTTTGTAAAAGAAATCATCCTTGATAAGTATAAAGGCATGTTCAAGAATAAACAAAGGCGGGTCTTTTTTACTCTATGCTAATAACTGATGTATTGTAGAAGTGCAAAAAAATGTATGCAAATAATGTACCAAACATTATATGCTCAACTAACTATAATGGCCAGAATAAATTATACTTTCCTAAATAGAGACCAGCACGAATCTTCCAAACCAATAGTCGTTATCTGAAATACAAAATGCCACGAGAGGCCCACTTGTCAACGGCACTTCGTACAATAGACTTGACATTTTGAATTTGGTCAACATATCGATTAGTCCACCCAAACTTCCAATTAAACTTGAAAAATAAACATTTTTATAAATCGTAACAACTTTGACATTTATGTATGATAATAAGAAATAGCTAACCGCAGTTCGAGGCTAAGCATCTTTATGCCATTGGGGGGGATCCTTAACCTTTTATAAAAAATAGAGACACTAGGACGATGTGACGATCATCTGAGAAACCCCGTCGAATTACCTGCTTGTTAGCCAGACTCCAGACTCGATCCAGGATGCTGTGCCTTAATCGCATAATTTGTGTGACTAAATTGTTTATATCTTTGAAATTGGTGAATTCAAGCAAGCACGGGAAGTTTCAAAATGAATATAGAGGTTGTAGCATTTATTACATTTAACTTACAATTATAAATAATACATCAAATGAAAGAGCAACTAAAACAGTTTTGCACCTGTTTTGTCTGCCTTCAGTTAGAAAGCGCTAATAGTAACGGTGGCGACTAGTGAACAGAAAGCTTTTTGTGTTTACAGTTGCAAGGACTGTACCTGTAGTTACAGTGCCAAGTGATAATAACATCCGTAGATTGTGTCATCTGTTTGAAGACACCGGCTGCGTTAGCAAAGGGAAGAGTAAGGGACAATTAAAAGTAACTGAAGAACGTGTGAGAGAGTTTTTCCGCGCAGCCCCAAGAAATCAGTTCGGAAGTCTAGTAGTTAATTAGCAATTCCAGTGAGAATTTTAAAGAGAAGCTTACAACTATGTCGTTATTGTTTGCAGTTGTTACAATTTCGAAAGCCTACATAATACAATTTACGTGCCAACTTTGCAAACGGTATGTTGCGGTATTAGCAAATCCCAACGAGATCGTACAGTTGCAGTGAGATTGCCCTAAATTGAATGTTTATTGTGCCATATGTGTGGAAAGTTTACGGGCTTAAGTAACTGTTGTTTCTTATCTTGATGTGCTACAACTATGGCTCTTTTCTCAATTGTAAGAAGCTGAAACACAGAACTTTATTTTTCAGCAAGATGGTGCGCCGTCTCACTTGTATAACTCAGTTCGCGATTGGTTAAACGACGTTGTAGCCGACCGATGGATTGGTCGGATGAGAGAGCTTGTTTCGCATGGCCTCCACGTTCACCCGATATGACGCATTGAGATTTTTACCTTTGGGGGTACATAAAGGATCAGGCGTATGCCACTCAGCTACCAGCTGACCTACTCGACTTAAGAAACTGGATTGAAGCAGTTGTAGCGACGACAATCACTCCAGACACACTGAACAAGGTTTGGGACGAACTCGAGTATTGATTCGATGGTGCGCACTTGTAGGGAAAACTGTTTGAGTTGCTCTTTCATTTCATGTATTATTTATAATTGTAAGTTGAGTGTAATAATTACTACAAACCTAAAAACCCTGACATACATTTTGAAACACTCTGTATCAGTGAACTGAATACGGATTTTATTGAAAACATTGAGGTTTGAGCATATTTTAAATTAAAGTAAAGCCTGTAATTGATATTGCACAATTTGATTTGTAAGAATAATTTAAATTCACAATAACCTGACCTGCATTGGAGAATATTATGTTATTTTCAGAGAAATATGTATAGAGCTAAGAGTACTGTGTAACATTGTAGCCCAGGATATATTAATAAATAAAAATTAATAATCTCATGTAAAGTTTGTAAATTTATTTTCTCAAGAATATTCAGAAGCAATGCAGTTTCTTCATACCAGGTAATTAACAAATATTCCAGTAGTCTAGAAAATGTAACAATTCGACCACGCAGCTGAACCGCTTATGTGAGTTGAGCGAATTTCCAAAATTAAGTTTATACGATTTTAGGGTTTCAACCAACTATTTGGGAAATTGATCTCGTTGGCGCTGAATAGCTGCCTGTTTGTACGAAATATATTAGTAGAGTTTATGTGTAACTCAGTCTCCAACTCTTCGTTCCGCTCGCAGCAAAAAAACTCGCTTTGTGAGTTTGCACCTCGACTTTGTGGCCTCAGATTTTTTACTGCTTTTGCTTCGCTAGCAACGATTTGCTTTGGCCGTCGACCTAGTAACAGAAGCTGACCAACGATAAAATCCCCCTAGTGGATTTGAACTCGAAGTAGTGTTATGATATTTTACGTTTTGATAGATTTTAGGGGAACTAAATGAGCTGCAAGGTTGTGTTAAAAATAAAATGTGTAGAATATACGTAAAACCTCAAAAGGCAAATATTTTAGTACAAAAAATTGCCAACATTGCTTGTGGTAAAAAAAGTACTTCTGGTGGTTGTAATGAACTTGTTTGAGCCATTTAGTCATCCATCGTGTGTACCAAATTTAGACCAAATCAGTCGTAAAATGTGACCGTTAGAGTGCGAACACATATATACAGTGTTTTTAATGACACCCTAAAACATGATCTGGGGAGCATGATCTGTGCTCATTTACTACTCCCGACCTTAGATCTCACTATAAGAGTCACTCAGTCACTGTCATATCTCATCTTTCTTATGGAAATAGAGTATGAATCAACTTTCATTATCAAGTAAAAAACTAACACGTACAGTACATAAACTAAATAGAATAGAGTAGACCTATGTTTACCATGTAACCTTAAAAAATCTTTTTTATACACAAATTTAATAATGGCAAATGTTTGAACAAATAATAATATGCACTAATGGCCGAAGATACTTGGTAGAACTCCATTTTAGTGAAAAACAAACATAATTTTTAGTAAATTCTACGAAATTGTATTGAGCCTTGCCGACCATGGTTTTTCGCCAGTGACAAAGTAGCTAAACACAGGCTGAGGAAAATATAGAAAACATACATATAAATATTACAACAGAGAACTGTTACTTGGCCAACAAACAAAAGTAAAGGGAAAGGGTGAGTTTTGACATGAATTCTGCCTGTTCATTTAATACAAGGTTGGAGGCTTTACAAAATAATCACTCAATTTCTAACATTTCCAATGAATTTAATTTCCTACTTTTTTCATTGACATGGAGAATCTTAAAATTATTGAAAAATCTGACAATAATTGAATTTTTAAATGATTGGAAAAACTAGAGTCATTATGACCCAACCGCCAACTTCTTTCGTGTTCACTTAACCTACATTTAAAACTACGGCATGTTTGGCCTACATAAGCTGCATTACAAATGTTACATGACAGTTTATAAACACCACTTTTTTTGCATTTTATCCTTACAGTTTACTAACATTTTCCCTAAATTGTTCTTACAGTAAAAAGCTGGTTTACAGTGATTTTTCTTTTCAAATACAATCCCAATTGCATAGCTAACCTTACCAATGTAGTTAATCCTACGTCATTTTGGTGCGGTTTTATTAGAACCTTCTGTTGGGAATATAAGTAAGTAATTTAACATTATTGGAATGAAATTCCTTAACGTGGGTTGCGGTAGGAGGTGACAAATAGAAAATGTAATGCGTAACGAAAAAAGGTGTTATCAATTGGTTGCTATGGCAATGACAAATATGAAATACGAGTAACGAAAAAACGCTATCAAATTGGTTGCTACGGCAATTACAAATAGAAAATACGCGTAACACAAAGTGTTATCAAATTAGTTGGCATGGCAATCAATGTAAATACATTCAAGAAACATGTGTTTTGGTTCATCAGTTTAAATTAAAAGATGATCCTGCGTAGTTCAGATATTATTGTCAAGCACTGAAATACATTCAGTAAACGTAAAATGTTGGTTCATCTGTCTAGGCCTAACCTAAAATTATTCTATGTTGCCGTTGAGACAGGTAAAATAAATTAAACATACACACAATAATTTTAGGTTAGGCCTAGACTGATGAACCAACATTTTATGTTTATTGAATGTATTTACAATGAATGGACATTTAACTGTGTTTACCGTCTTAGCTTTGATGTTATAATTAATTCTACCCATTTATTACAATAACATTAAACGTATGGAAACAGTAAATATTTGTATAAAAAACAAACTAATAATAAACGGCAGTTGAAAAGTAAAAATTATGTTTGTATGTTGCGGTTAAGGCTGGTAAAAGAATTGAAGAAAAGGCGTGATGAACTTCGTCCCTGATGGAGGTCCCACGACCGCATACGTTTACTTTTTTTTATTTAGTTTTTAAACTGTATTTTATAAAAATTACAAAATTCTACAGTACTATAAAACTATGTAGACATTTAAAAATAATAGTGTAGGGGCTCCACTCATTTCGTTGATGCTAAGGGCACTGCACACTTCAATAGTGTTCTTATTGAAAACTGTGCAATAGGCGTCAAGTAGCAGCTCTTTTCTGTTAGACAGTTATATTTTGTAGCACGTAAGCATTGTCTAAGTCCGCTGAAATTAAAAAAAAAAACAGTTGTTTGTACAAGAAAGTTAACAAACCGAGCTACAGCTAATGTCAAAGACTTTTATTAATATTTACTGTACATGCAAAAATATTTGTAAGTAGAGACAAATTAATTGTACCCCAATAATTACGAAAATGACTACATATTATGAACAGTATGCAGTTTAAACTCAAATGACCTGTTTAAGTACCGGTATTTTAGTTCATGTTCCTAATCTGAGTGTTGCTCCTAAATAGGGGACTTGCTTTATGTAAGGTTTCTTTCAATACATCATAGACTTCCATAAACTACAAAAACATAATTTACACACTAAAACTAATGGATTGGAAGCAATCATCTATTCTATTTGAGTTAGGCCTATTTGACAAGTCAAGGTTTTTAGTTTTGTGAGCATTGCCGTTGATTAATGTTGTCAAGACATATTTCTACCAAATTGTGTAATTGTAGCTTGACCAGTCACAGAAAGGCTTTTAAATTTTGCACCGAGTGACCGGATACTTTCTTTCCTGAGCATTATGCCATGTAATAAACATTAGAACCAAGTTTTGTTTCCCACCATTAACTACCACCGTTATGAAATGGTTAAACAAAATTGCCTTTCTTGTATCTTACATAGTGAAACAGACTTTCCAACTTTATCAGTTACAGAAATAAAGTTGAGGTCTAAATGCTTTTCAGCAAGGTAATCCCAATTGTCTTTATTGGATAAATACTAAAATTGAGGTAGAACTATGGAAAATGCTTTTCTAAATGGCTAAGACAAGCGTACCTATCTTAAATAAATCGGTTTTGTGGTTTTGGAAATATTGTGGTAAATATACTTTGCCATCCTATGTTGTAGGCCTACATGGATTATACAGGGTGTTACTTAAAGGTTGGGCTAGCTATGCAGATTCAGATTCTACATGCAAAAATAAGTCGAAAATGTAGTATAACATTTTTTTGATTTCGGCTTAGTTTAGCCGTAATCCGCCATTTTGTTTTCGTACAAAAACTCACTGTAACTCCGGAAATAGATAAGATATCGATTTCAAATTTGGAATAAGCATTTTATATGTTACGATTAACAAGTGCACCAAGTACAAAGAATTTATTTTTATAATTTTCAAAATGGCAGCCGTTACAAATCTTTAACGTGGAATATCTTGAAAACAGTTAACTTTGCAAAAAATGTACAAGAGACAAAATATTTTCCTTTTTCAACGAGAGACAAAATGATTTTTTTTCAGTTTCAGTAGGTCAAAGGATAACCGAGTTATCGACAAAAAACTAAAAACACAATTTCTTGGTAATTGCCTACAACAAAACCAACGGCTAAAACCATAATTTTTTTAGTTATTTTTGTAGTCGGCTATGCAGATTCAGATTCTGCCAAATTCAGATTACCAAGAAATTATGGTTTTAGTTTTTTGTCGATAACTCGGTTATCCTTTGACCTACTGAAATTACAAAAAAAGCATTTTGTCTCGTTAAAAAAGGAAAATATTTTGTCTCTTGTAAATTTTTTGCAAAGTTAACTGTTTTCAAGATATTCCACGTTAAAGATTTGTAACGGCTGCTATTTTAAAAATTATAAAAATAAATTCTTTGTGCTTGGTACACTTATTAGTCGTAACATATAAAATGCTTATACCAAATTTGAAATCGATATCTTATCTATTTCCAGAGTTACAGTGAGTTTTTGTACAAAAACAAAATGGCGGATTACGGCTAAACTAAGCCGAAATCGAGAAAATGTTATACTACATTTTTGACTTATATGTGCAATAGATGTCCAATGAGTACTGTGGTGAATTTTTAAACAATAAGAAACACTGAAGCCCCAACCACAAGTTCGGTGAATAAAACTACACAAATAAACTGAAACACATTTATTAATACATAGCTATTCTAGTTCCCTGATGTACATTTCAGTAACCAAGTTACCATCATCGGAGGGTTCTAAATCTAAACTAAAGCTAACAAGAATGAAACATAAACTAAACAGACCAACCCTCCTGTTTAGTTTATGTTTCATTCTTGTTAGATTTAGAACCCTCTGATGATGGTAACTTGGTTACTGAAATGTACATCAGGGAACTAGAATAGCTATTAATAAATGTGTTTCAGTTTATTTGTGTAGTTTTATTCACCGAACTTGTGGTTGGGGCTTCAGTGTTTCTTATTGGTTATATGTGCATGTAGAATCTGAAACTGCATAGCCAGCCCAACCTTTTTGTAACACCCTGTATTCCTAAAAAATTCAAAATAACTTTATTATTTATTTATTAATTAATATAGGCAAGAAGCCTACTAGCAAATTTGTTTAAAAATTGTTTTAATACAAGTTTTGTTTAAATGGTTACTGATATATATAAAATAGGAAAATGTGCAAAATAAAATAATGACAATTAGGTTAGTTCAATATTTTTTGAGTTGTCCTACTATCCTCCAAAAGACAACAAAAAATGGGAAAGAGGCCCATAAAATACAAATCAGGTAGAAAGACAAATTCATGTAAGTATTTCATGCACTTCATTCATGTATTGCATGCAGTGATGGCCAAATAAATTCTTCCTAAGTATTTATTTATGAAAGAACTTCACTACAATAAAGAAAATGTATTCAATGCTTATTTTATAAAATTACCAGCCGAATAACCTAATTTCATTACAAACGATAACAATTTCTGTCAATAGTCGCTTTAAAGTTTGTGCATAAGCTTACAGATAGCAGCACATTACGGGACTAGTGTAAATTTATTATTGAAATTTAATTTCAAAATTGAACTAACAGTGTATTCTAGTAGGTAAAATATGAACTACCTACGAAATATTATGTTTACACGCCTTCAGATAAGTCGCCAACGTGATCCTAACATTTGTAAAAATAGTCAAATGTATCTGTCAAAACAGTTTTCGGATTTCCCTTAGTCTAGCAGCGCTTTTCTTTTTAAGAAACTTTCAAAATTTGTCCCGCCTCACTGTTAAAAATGACGTCTATACAATAGTTTTATGTAAAAACTTACAGATAGCAGCACATTACGGGGCTAGTCTAAACCTATTATTATTGAAATTTTATTTCAAAATTTGAACTAACAGTGTATTCTAGTAGTTAAAATATGAACTACCTACCAAATATGTTTACAAGCCTCCAGATAAACCGCCAACGTGATCCTGACATTTGGTAAAAATAGTCAAATATATCTGCCAAAACAGTTTTCGAATTTCCCTCAGTGAGACGGCACTGTGTGTTTTTTTAAAGAAACTAAATTTGTTCCGCTTCACTGTTAAAAATATTACATCTAAACAGAATAATAAATTTTCAAGTTTATGTAAAAGCTTACAGAGTGCAGCACGTAACAGGGACTTGTCTAAATCTATCTATTGAATTTCAGAAAATGAACTAACAGCGTATTCTAGTAGATAAAATAACAACTACCTGCAAAATAATACATTTATCAGACTACATCCAACATGATCTTACATTTGGTAGAAATAGTTATTGAATTTCCCTCAGTGAGGCAGTACTATTTTTTTAAAGAAACTTTAAAAATTTGTCCCGTCTCACTGTAAAAAATGACGTCGAAACGAAGACTCCTGATTACGACCAACATTTGGTAGAAATAATTATTCAATTTCCCTCAGCGAGGCGGCACTGTTTTAAACATTTTTTTTTTAAAAGAAACTTCAAATTTGTCCCGCCTCACTGTTAAATGACGTCGAAATGAATACTCCAGTTTATGGTCCGTGTGATCGTGAAATTTTGTAGAAATAGTTAAATGCATCTCTAAAACATGATATTGGATTTCCCTCAGTGAGGCGGTACTGTTTTTTTTTTACAAAACAACTTTAAAAATTTGTCCCGCCTGACAATAATCCATCTCCGTAAGGTGCTGCACCCTGTATGTTAAATTGAAAACTATGTGTTCTGAATTAGTTGTGGTCTGTAAAGTGCTGCTACCTATGTTCAAATTGTGAAGTGTATTATACATTATTAAAAAAAAATCAGCGTTTTAAAAATGTTTGTAAATTATTGTCCGTAACGTGCTGCTACCAGTGATAAAACTATTTACTAAAATGAAATTTGCCAACATTTCGTTCTTAAGCAGATTAAATTTATTTATCATTAAAATGGGGTATTTTAATTACTGTACTGCTATAATAAAGATTTACTATTTTTAAAGGCAAATTGGAGTAATTATTATATACTAATTTATAAATAGGCTTATAAATGTCAGTTATAGGCTTATTGACAGCAAAATTAGAACTAATAATCCTTTTTAATTATAAACACTATGAGGTTATGAAATAAGTAGAAATGCAATATTTTGAGTATTACTTGGGTATGTAGTTTTGTATATTAAAAGACCACACAAATTTCTACAGGTATTAAATTCTTAGCACCATTTTAAGGCCCTTTTGATGAGTTTCTTTTGAATGATTTGGGTGTGTTTAGTTTTATAATAGGCCTATAATATGTCAAACAAAACTACATAGGTATATTTTGTGCATTCAAATGCATATAAATTTCCTTAGGAAGTATGTTAGGGCATTTTTGTGTGGAATGAATTTTTAACTTATAGGCTAAAATCCCTTTACTTATGGTCACACTATTTGTTATTAGGCCTCCGAGTTCTTTTTATAGTTCCGAACCAAACGTCTATTATATAGGATCACCCATTTGTCAATCACATATTGGACAAATAATTTAAGTAGGCCTATTTATTCTCAAAGAAATGTAGCATAGTTCAGGTTATAAAGAACAATAACCCTCACATATATGTTCAAATAATCAGAGCTTACAAAATAGTCTACGCTGAATTTTGGATGTTTAAAGTTTGGTAGACTATTCCAAAAAATAAATATGTATGATACTGTTGTGTGGGGGCCAAAAAGGGTTTTATTTCAGGATATCGAACATGCTTTTATTAGTATTTTATGATTAGCAGTTCTCAAAAATATTATTTAGCCACTCTTCCTTTTCAAAAGTGGCCTACTGTAGCTAAAATTTAAAGAAAAACAGTTTTGTTGGTACACATAATTTGCAAACCTAGTCAAACTTTTATTAGTGGGTGAAAAATATGTTTGCCATTCATGAGGTGTTTGGTAATACTGAGTTTGGGAGCACTGGGGCCCTACCATCAGTTTATCATGTATTATTGCAATTGGGAATTGTATTTGGTTAGCCTATATAGATGAGTAGGCCTATGAAGAGTTTGTTCAGTGTTGAGGGTTGGTATTTCTTGTGTTTGTTTTACAGAGTGCAGTATTGCAATTGTAATAATTTTTAGACAGATATACAAAATAAAAGGAAGCATAAAACTTATCTTTAAACACATATGTTCTATATGCCCTCCATTAAGTTTTTATAAACTCTCGTAGCGTAGGGGAAAGTAGGGTAATGGTGCGCACCTAAGCGAAAACATTTTTTTCTCACTAACCGTTGCAATGAAAACGACAATACCTATGTATAAACCTTACACATATATCTGTGTTCAATAGCAAAAATTACCACTTTTATTCATTAAATATATATGGCATAAAGTAACAAGATGCACTTGCGCATGATTGCCCTACCCGTAGGGTAATGGTACGCATGTGGTTGGGTATTGGTGCGCAGGGGCGACCAGGTTAAAATAAAGAGAGATATCACTTTTTTCACCCAAAACTTATTTTTATTTATTTAACAATGTTATAGGTTGAAGTTATCTTAAGAATATAAAAATTTCAAATATATGTCATAATTATAAAAAGTGAAAAAACACAATTTTCAGTTGGTATTTTATCATGGTTGGAACTTTATGTGTTGACACAAAAGTAGCACAAATAATCTTCTGCTGAGTCTGCTCCAGAACAGTCGGCATGGCTCCAGGAAGAACAGTTTATGCATCTATACCACAGTTTACCATCTTTTCCTATGTCACCACAAATATTGCAAAAGTCAGTTGAGAATCTTTTTCTACTGCAGAAGATAGCAAGAGGTTCATATCTAAATCGTCAAACTCGCCATCTTGACACAACACTTCTGGATCAACGTCTGATTCTTCAGATGACTCAAACTCTTTTTTAACCTTTTTTATATTTAATTGGTTTCTAATCTATTTTAGGATATTTTTCTAATCCTTAACCTCTTCGAAACCCAGAAAACATGCAGCTTTTTTCATTTACCTCTTTTTCTTCGTTAATATTTCTTTTTTCCATAGCTTTTTCAAACTTTCTTTTCATAGGAGTGCTGGTTAATATCTCGGAGTGATGCTTTGCACGTGGTTTAACATTGGCTTTCTTTGTAATTGGTTTGGGGATTGGCACAAATTTCAAAAAAAGTATTGCCTTTAGATGTGGATGGAGTCGGGTCTTCATAAAAACTTCTACCATTGTTTTCGGAGTCCGCGACAGGTTCATTTGTAGATTCAAATTATTTTCATTTCCTTCGGACGAGGCTTTGGTTTGACCAGGAGACTCTAGATTAGCAGAAACATCCATCACTTCGACAGAAATCGGCTGATCATTTATTTCTCTTGCGGCAGCAAAATCATTGTCAGAAAATTTGTCAGCATTGAATGGATAAATTCCTGATGATTGGAATCCAGACACATCAGTGCTTATTTTGACCACTTTCAAAAAAGCTTTATTCAAAAGCTCTGCCACCTCATATTCCGTGATCTTTTTGTGACCTGTCGATGTCAGATAGAAATCACATTCTCTGTAGAATGCATTCTTTAGCGGACTAAAAAATGTAAGATCCAGGGGTTGAAGCCTGTGTGAAGTGTGGGGGGTGGCAGTGACACCATGTGAATAAAGTTTTTTTTTCAAAACTCGTAAACTTCAATTGACACGTGGCTGACATGATTGTCTAGAACTAGTAACACAGGATCACTCTCAGTTGGATGAACATGTTTCTTAAAGTGAGTAAGCCACTTCATAAAAATACTGCCATTGCTCCATCCATTAGGAGAGTTGGTGTAAACAGCACCGATCGGTCCATTTTTTTCAAGAATTGGTGTCATTCCGGAGCGGGGATAAACGAACAAAGGTGGAGGGAAATCACCAGAAGCGCTCATTGCAAAAATAACTGTGATTGTTCTTACACGCTCCCCAGATGTCGCATCTCCTATTTGTTTTACACCCTTGGGCCCATAAACCTTAGGACATTTTTTCTGGACGGTGCTTATTCCAGTTTCATCCTGGTTATACACTCTATGGGCGGGAAAAGTACGCTTCTCCATAATTGTTTCAAGGTTTTTATAAAAAAGCTGTACTTCTTCTTTGTTAAAACCAGCAATTCTGTTAAGACTAGTGGCTTGAGGTTGACGAAGACTTATACTGGGGTGTCTTTTTAAAAAACCGTAGAGCCAGTCTTTACCGGCTAGACCTTTTTCTCGATTAAACTTGTTAGGAATGTTATGTTCCTGTCGACGCAATTCCTTCTGGGTTACACCATAAAACAGTTTACAAAGTTTAAGGATGTATTCCACCAAATAGTGTTCAACTTCTTCTGAGAATACAGCTTTTCTCCCACACCGAGGGTGCTTAAGTTTATCTTGGGACAATTGTTTCCTTAGAGTGGATTCGGGAATACCAAAACTCCTCCCGACTTCCCTAATCTTTCTTTTATCTTTCTTGATGGCCGCTAAAGCATTTATCAACGTTTCTACACTATATGCCATTCTATCAGTTTTTTAATGTATTTCTTCGGCATCTGTGAACAAGAACGTAAAAAGAAGCATAAATAGGGAACCTTACCATATAACTGTTTGAGGTGTAATTGTGCGCACCGCTGCGCACCAATACCCGATTGTGCTTAGACCATTGTTTTACCCTACAACTGTTAAATCAAAGATGGGAACGCCAAACCGATTACACTGAACGATAAAGCAAGGACTACCATTTATAAATATATTTATATTAGTACTTCAAACAACAAGAAAACAATCCTTACCTCGGGTTTTTTTGAAGAGCACAAAATAACATGACACGCACCACTTTCAATGTTTTGCCTCGCATAACCTCAAATGCAGTTTGGTAAACTCAACGTGGATTTGTAGTAGTTGCCGAGTCTACCACTTGGCATCAGCACCTGACGGGATCGCTTCAACTACTTTTTTTAATCGACTTTTACGATGCGCACTATTAACCGCCGCGCACGATTACCCTACTCTCCCCTAGTGAGTGAGACATTTCAGAGATGCTTTCCTTCATCATCCCCCACACAGTGGAACGGGTATGGAAAGTTTGTTCCTGGAGAAATCAGACTGTTGCCGAACTTTCTTTCGAGTAAAGCAATAGTGGCTACAGCGGTGTGACTGGTGGCGCCATCTTGCTGGACACACTGGTAAAAGCCAGATTGCTAACCTCTTCAGATCTCTTGCAAAAAGTAAAGAATTTTCTCTCTTTAAAGTACTTGGTCTATAGTAACAGCATTATTATCTTCAATGGCCCAGTTTGCATACTTCTCTACGACATCGTCAGGACATTTAAATCCGTGTTGTTTGCTTGTTGTTGAAGCTGTTTAGGTGTACACGACTTTTATCTGAAAACAATGCATTGTAGGAACCTAAAGTTTTCATAGTTCATGGCTAACATTGGGCGCATAAACTACTCTGCCTTATTGGTCCCTTACATTCAATATTGTCTAGATTGTATTCTATAAGACAACCCACCAAGGTTTTTAAACATTCTTCTCAAAAACGCATGGGTGCCCATCACTCCTAACGGTAATGGTGCATATCCCCTCCCCAAATTTTATGTTTTTTCCCCTCCTCCAATTCTTTTCCAAAGAAACATAACATATCTTGAATTGTCAGGCCAGGGGAGGGTGTCTTGTATTTGTTTAGGGGACTAACTCGGTATAGTACATTAAATCAGAATTTGAAGTTAAATGTTCTCAAATTGTAAAAGCTTAAGTAGTCATCTTTTATAGCAACCTTTTTTTTTGTTGAGTGAGACTACAGTAGGCCACAATAGCAAATTATACATGAGCTATTATTCTGAAATCAAGTATTCTTATATCTTTATTTTAATCATTTATCTTTATTTACTTGAAATCGAAAGGCAACACGAAAACCCAAGTATGTCTATAAAAATCAAACTAGGAATTGGAAGAAAGTTGAAAAAAAAACTGAAGCAAGATAAATATAAAAAGCTGAAACTGTTGAATATTTCCAAATTAATACTTTATTTGAAAAATGAATTCAAGCTGTGACTGAAATGTAAGCACAATTTTTTTAAATTAACTGTACACATCAGAGCACTTCTTTGTTTTGTGGTACAGGTAACTGTAAGCAAATCAGTTATTTCTTTTGAAATGTGGAATAAAGTATTACTAGCTGTCCCGTGCGAATATTTCGCAAGTTCAGAGTAGGCCTACATTTACCTGATTTAACACGTTGATTTAATTCAGTTAATTAAGTTTATTTATTTACATTGGTTTATAAATAAATAACAGTTTCCCTATACAATCTTACAGTTTAAACAATCTAACTAACAGCTGTCATGCTAGTTAGACAGATGGTTAATAGATGGCGCCTTTCATTAGGAACATACAAAGTACAATATAAACGTTTTTTAATCAATTTTTGTTATTAATACATGTATTTTAAGCTGTTTTTATATTTTTCCAGTTTAGCGGTTAAGAAAAGCTTTAAAATGATGCCTCATTCATGTAATTTGATGATGTATTAAGGAAGTTATGGCGTACCGACAAAAAAATGGCCTTGAGAAATAATATATGCGATTTTTTTTTTGGGGGGGGGGGACTAATAATGTGGTTTTGTATTAATAAATACTGGTAAGTCAATGCATACGGTACTTCATACACTAATAAGATTTAGTTTAACTCATTAACCAATTGTTAATACAATCTGCAAAATTGTATTAGTAAAACTCAAAATCCGCTCCCCAAACCATAATAATTATTTACATGGGGGCAGTGGTGAACACTTTTAAAGGGGGGCAACTTTATGAAGGGGAAATCGCAAAGTATTAAAAAATTTTATCGGTTTGAAATATCGGTCAAATGTACAAAATCCAGTGCACCACGGGTTGTTCACCCCTGCAAAGACGTACTACTGATGTTGATTTTCAACGATGTATGGTCAAAGAAAGGCTTTCTTTCGGAGATCGCAGGACTTGCTGAAGAAGTCTACCGTGGTTTTTGGAAGGCATTTAAACTAAGTCAAAACACTACCCCTATGTTTACATAGAAATAATATCTGAAGATATTGAATTGACTTTGAAACTGGTAAATTTCGTACATTATGTTTGCATTTTTGTCTTCACACTCCACCGCATTTGCAATAAATTACTAAACTTAAATAATATAGCTAAAAGTTTACTTTTCCATAAAAACAGCAGCAGCAAATCTTGTGAGGAGTATAGGCCTATGTTTAGTTTGTTTTCTCTATTTCAGGGTAAAACATTGTTGTTATTACACACGTATAAAAGTTAAATGTCCACAGATCAATCCAAATAAATTAATTTTAGTTTTGTATATATTACAAACTAGCTGACCCGTACGGCATTGCCCGTGGTGGTTGGTATTTTCAGTCTTTTTAACGTAATTGTATTCTTTTTAAGTGTTCAGTCAGTGAGTGGTATTTGGCTTTTATATATATAGATCTTAAATAATAAAAGCACTATTGTCAAAATAATAAAAGATCTGAAATTATGATTTTAGTAACTTTGATCCCCCCAAACCCCTCCTAAAATTTCGAAATTTTTCCTACCCTTTCTTAGTGAGCACCTATGGCCCTAGAGGAAGCTACATACCAAATTTCATTCCAATCCATTCGGTAGTTTTGAAGAAATCGTGATCTAAAAACTTTGATCCCCAACTCCCCCTAAAATTTCGATTTTTTTCAAATCCTTTCTTAGTAAGCAGCTATAGCCCTAGAGGAAGCTACATACCAAATTTAATTCCAAACCATTCTTTAGTTCTGAAGAAATCGTTTTTTAACAAATTTGATCCCCCCAAACCCCCCCTAAAATTTCGAATTTTTTCAAACCCTTTCTTAGTGAGCACATGGCCCTAGAGGAAGCTACATACCAAATTGCATTCCAATCCGTTCTGTAGTTTTGAAGATGTCATTTTTTAATAACTTTGATCCCCCCCAAACCCCCCTAAAATTTCGAAATTTTTTCAAACCCTTTCTTAGTGAGCACCTATGGCCCTAGAGGAAGCTACATACCAAATTTCATTCCAATCCGTTCTGTAGTTTTGAAGATGTCATTTTTTAATAACTTTGATCCCCCCCAAACCCACCCTAAAATGTCGAATTTTTTCAAACCCTTTCTTAGTGAGCACCTAT
>JAGFPH010004008.1:82396-98943 GCA_018207615.1 Philaenus spumarius | reverse complement strand
GTTTAAACAAAACATCATTTTTCCTTACAGGCACAACAAAGACGTGAACTAGCATTCTGGACTTAGACTGTTTATACTGTCTTAAGTTTTTACAATTTATACCACTTTCCGCTTATAAAGTTCATATTTACTTTAGGGAAGGGATGGGTAGGGGTAAACACGTCATACAGAGTTGTATGTATTAACATTGTATTTGGTTTCAGGATGACAAATTCATGTGATTGGTCGCAGGTTGAGGAGGATGTATTCAGTAAAGAGAGCGATTGGTGGCGAGAGGACGAGAGACTGTTTCAAGAGTTAGCGGAGATAAACGAGTGGTGGGAGGGAGCGGCGGTGGAAACACAGGAGGTAGAGGAATCAATGGATTCGTACGACGAGGAAGAGGCTGCCTACTTGAAAGCGGATAGGCGGCAGCATCTGCTCAGTTTCTCCAGTGATGACAGTGAAGGTGTCGCTATGGATGAGGAGGGGGAAGTCATCACTATATCATCTGATGAAGAAGAGGACGAGGAGGTGGTATCGAGCGAGGAGAGTACCAACAACATCACCGAGAGTACTATAGTTATAACCCGTGAGGTATACTGTATACTTCACAATATTTATACAGCATACCGAAACGGGTACAACATAACCGTCGAGGGTGGTGAAGAACCGCCCTAGAAAATCTTTGAAGTTTTTTTAATTAAAATTATATTGTTAATCAAATTGTACTGTTTATACGTTTTATTATTTCAACTACCTCATCTTCATAAAGAATTTTAAATAAAATAAACAATTACATTTTTATAATAATATTTTATTGAATAATAATATTTAATGAGTACAAATTATATACACAAAATTAAAAAGCTTTTACATATTATTGGAAACAATAATAAGTTACATTCATTATAAAACAAATGTATTCTAAAATTAATAATAATATTTAAGAATAACAAATTATTTACACAAATTTAAAAAGTTTTGACACATTGAAAAACATAATAATAAGTTACATTCATTATAAAACAAATGTATTCTAAAACTAATAATAATATTCAAAGGAATACAAATTATTTACACAAAATAAAAAGTTTTAACATATTGAAAACAATAATTAGATACGTTCATTAATTTCGTTATAAAACAATTGCAGTCTAAAATAATTTACAAACATATCCAAACACAACGTTTTAATTTCTGATAAAAGCAAGTCTTTATTATATGTATCACATTTTATAATACTTGTATCTATTTCATTCAAAAATTTCACTAAGTAAGTTTTAACAGCAGAATCGTCTTTTACTGAATCAGTTGGTATATTTGATAATAATTCACTCACTATAATTTTTTTGATGTCTTGAAAACAGTTGAACACAGACGGTGATATCAAAGTACAATCGTTGAAGTAATTGGAAATGCATTGTGCCATCTGTAACATTCCTTTCCAAGTAGGTTCCTGGATGATGAGTACATCTGGTAGATAAAGTTGAGGCTGAATGCATAGTAGTTCACGAATTAAAATAGATTTTTTGCCATACGACATTTGGACTACAACTTGATGTTTGTCCAAGTCAAAATTTTCATAGCGTTGCTTTTCATCCATAAAGAAATTAGAAATTAAGTTTGCGTTTTGTAATAGAATTTTCCATTCAGAAATACTTAATGATATCCCATAATTTGAATCTGATTTACGTACTTAAAGTCTTGGTTCGAACAAATTTTCTCCATCCACCGATTATAACAACCTTACTTTGACTTTTGTTTAGAGAATACCACAAGTTCAAAAGTAATGCAAGTAAAGGTCTATTAGTAATCTTCTCCCCCATACTCGATGCCACTTTTTCCATATTTACAGAAATATTCCTTGTCTTTTTCTCGTAAGGCTTGTACTGTCTTCTAGTGTTCATGTTAAACTGTGGGATAGCCCGTTAGTGATCTGTTTTTATAGGCCTGTAAATTATCATTGCGCATGCGTCAACTCTTGGAATAAAGCCTAGAAGTTGTTTCCAAACACTTTGTTGAATAAATATTGGACTTTGCTATCGTTATCGTACGTGTTGCTTGAAAACAAAGATAAAAAATCTTCCAACGAAGCTCCTAATGTTTTAAAGTACAAAAACATTATACAATATTGACCGCATACTGTGGACGTCCATCCTTGAATTAAACTTTGTGGTGCGAGAATTCCTTTTAATGAAACTGAAATGAGACATTCTTGTAGGTAGATTTCCATAACTGTCAAAGTATTCTAGCTCTCTATTGCTGTTAATTGAGATGGCGACCCAATGTCTACCTGGTTTAGTGTGAGGGTCCGTGTTAATTACTAAATAGCAGGGTGCCCGACGTTTATAGGTATGCGGTCAGCAGCGAACACTCGGAACTGAGGAACAGGTAGGCGAACCAGGCAATTATGTATTTCTGTTGAGTACATTTTGTCTAAACCAATCATTTAACACTTCAACATTATTGAGAGCGCACACATATTTACTGTGACTATTTAGGTCAATCAAATTAAGGATTCTTCTGAAAAAAATGGAAAGAGCTCTGAATCGAGCTGAAAATGATTTTAACTGGCTCAGGACCAACCCCTTTACAATTCCTACAGTCGATTAGGGGTGAGCGATAATAAGGGTTGAAATGGCAGGGGTGAAAAGGGGTAACTTATTTAATCGACCCACAAAAAAATATTTCTTTGTGCCAAACTGTAGAATATTAAAAAATAAGAAACTTTTAAATTCAAATGTTTTTGACATAACCTCAAAATCTGGAGATAAATGGATATACATTTTTTACAAAATAATTTTTTTTCTTGGTCAAATATACTTTAATTTAAAAACTTTTTGGAGAAAGTGTGTCTTTTAATGACAAAAATAAGCTAAATTTTTTTCGTAAAAAAAAATTATTTTATTTTGCAATTTTTAAGTTTTTTGAAAAATATGATGTCAAATTCAAAAAATCGGTGAAGCAGGGTTTTTATTGTGAAAAGTTGATTTGGGACTCATTCTCTTCGTAGTTTTATCAACTTTAAAGAAAAAATTTGAACATATTTTTTTCGAATTTTAAAATATCAAAAATAGGAAAAAACAAATCTTAGATTTTGCAAAAACTTAAAATTTCATATACAGTGTCCAATTATATTTTATCGATAAATATGGTATAAGTTTTTCATAATATTGATATTATTGACAAAATAGTAGTCAAAATTATTTTTTTGGCTTTTCAACAAAAATCACAATTTTAGTATTTAAAAAAAATTCAATACGGCCAAGGTTTTAGAAATTCAGAGGAGAAAATTCCCCAAAAGTAACCCTTAATAGTAACTTAACATTGCAAATAATAACGCCAACCATCAATTCATTCAGAAAAAAGTTCAGATGATTTAGAAATAGAGGTACGCATAGAAAATTCATGTAAAAGAAAATCAAGTATGCTCTATTTTACAGTATATACACCTTATCGTATATTGATCGCATTTTAGAGGTATATATAATATTCTATATTTACAAATAATATAAATAAGGTCTAATTATTAGTCGATAGTCTACGTCTTTTCGATAATGAATTGCAAAACTCCCTGTTAGAATTTTCAGAATCATCGATTTCATTCTCTCTTGCAGATTCATCGACCTTGTTGATAATATTTTCTTCTTTTTCAAAAGTAATTTCCTGTTCATCTTCAGTTAACATTTCTTCTGTCTCATCGACTTCTTCTTTTTCATAATTACTACACACTTCTGTTTCAGAACAATTCAAACATAAATTGGTGCATGATATTCCATGCTTTCGGCAACTGCAGGATATTGCTTTGCAGCCAGTTACACATCGACAACTTATCTTCTTCAATAATTCGTCTGGAATAAGATTCGCTGTGGTATATTTCGGCACTAATCCATGAGCCGTTATCTTCCACCCCCATTGCAATGGATCCATATCATTTCCGAGCCATTTTTGAACTTGTAAATATACTCTAAAAGAATGTTGTCAGCAGCCTCTTCTGTAGGTGGTAAACTATGTAACTTAAACGATGACCTACTGGTTGAGATCTTGTAATGTAAAAATCTCAACTTATTTAAGGACCCTTTCTGGTTTTTCGTACTATACATTGCAGCTACGAGTTCATTTCCATTCTTAACAACTGTGGCTGCATCAGCAGTTTTATCATAAAATATTTTTGTAAAATTGTGTAAATTATTATTAGATTTCAAGATTTTAATTAATTTTGACTTTCCTTGTTGATAAAAACCTGAGGTGGTATCACAACCAGTGAAAGCATGTTTGAATCCAATGATGTTTCGTAGTGATTGATGTCTGAAACAATTAGAACTGTAATATGTATCTTTTTTGTTTCATACGCCTGGTTTGAACAAGAAAATTTTGGGATTTGATGGTGCTAGTTCATGCATAATAACTAAGAGATCTATATCTTGACCTACAATGACAACTGTTGAATAATTTTTCGCGATTTCAATTGCTGTTTCCACAATTAAAACATCGGCATCTTCGACAGCTTGCTTACATTTAAATCCTGCTAGTTCAAATTCTTCAGATAACATAGTTATTAATCTTTTCTTATTATTCTCATTTGACAAAACTTTTCTTGAGAGAAAGTTATTTTCGTATGTTTTTCAAAATGTATTTCTCGTCCAATATTCAGCTTTTGACGACGTGAGCGTTCAGCAGATTTAGTACTTTTTGAATTTTCAGCATTCGGATATCCATCAAAAATTATACAACTACTATGAGCATAATGTTTCCGAACAAATGTAATACTGTTTCAAAATGAGCGATAATAAGGGTTGAAATGGTACTAGTGAAAAGAGGTAACTTTTTAATCAACCCCACAATATATTTATCGCTGCGAAGCTATAGATATAAGAATTATGTAACTTTCTCATTTAACATATTTTGACATAACCTCAAAATCTCTAGTTAAATGACATATTATGTTTTCTACGTAACTTTTGCAATATAGCAACGCCATAGATTCTTTTTGGGCATCACTTTATTCAACACCTTTTTAAATATTTTAACATAAAATATGGAAATTTTGTATGAAAAAAGAACACAAATTGTGTTCTTTAATACTTGTGAATTCACGGCATTTGATAGATGAAACATGTAAGTTAAGCCTCTTTGGCCTTGGACTTGTCTATTGACTTCTCATTTCATTACTATGACTTATAATATTATTTTGTTACAAAAACTATATTAATAGACATTAATTTAGGATTAATAAATTTTAACATGTAGAATAGGATAAATAGACCTATACGTTGTACATTGTAAAATAAACTATACATCCTATACATTGTAAAATAAAATATGCTTGAATTTTGTTATTGCATTTTCTGTGAGTAGGCCTACCATATTATGTTTTTACCAAACTATCTGATGGTTGGCATTATTATTTATACTATTTATTTAAGTTCAACTATTAAGGATTATTTTTGGGGAATTTTCTCCTCTGAATTTCTAAAACCTTGGCTGTATTGAATTTTTTAAATAAAATTGTGATTTTTGTTGAAAAGCTAAAAAAATAATTCTGACTACTATTTTGTCAATAATATCAATATTATGAAAAACTTATACCATATTTATCAATAAAATATAATTGGATACCGGTACTGTATACGAAATTTTAAGTTTTTGCAAAATCTAAGATTATAGTTTTTTCCTATTTTTGATATTGTAAAATTCGAAAAAAAATATGTTAAATTTTTTTTCATAAAGTTGATAAAACGACGAAGAGAATGAGTCCAAAATCAACTTTTTACAATAAAAACCCTGCTTCACTGATTTTTTTTAATTTGACCTCATATTTTTCAAAAAACTTAAAAATTGCAAAATCAAATTTTCTTTTTTACGAAAAAAATTTAGCTTATTTGTATCATTGAAAGACACACTTACTCCAAAAATTTTTTAAAGTATTTTTGACCGAGAAAAAAATAATTTCGTAAAAATTGTACGGTATATCCATTTATGGCAGATTTTGAGGTTATGTCAAAAAAAATTTAATTTAATAGTTTCTTATTTTTTAATATTCTACAGTTTGGCACTAAGAAATATTTGTTTGGGGGTCGATTAAAGAAGTTACCGCTTTTCACCCCTGCCATTTCAACCCTTATTATAGCTCACCCCTAAACGACTGTAGGAATTGTAGAGGGGTTGGTCCTGAGCCGGTTGAAATCATTTTCAGCTCGATTCAGAGCTCTTTCCATTTTTTTCTGAAATGAAGCTATTCCAGAGCTAATTTGATTGGACTAATTGTGGTAAAAACAAGGTTTAAATGGAAGTGAAGGACATTCTAAATTTATAACTCCTTTACCCAAAATGTTTTCAATAAATTCACATTTTTCTTTCCCCTTGGTGTAAATAATATTAATGTTTTCACAGATAAATTTCAACTCTTTTATAATAGATCCATAACTAATTGAACCATCATCCCAATTTAAACCGTGATAATTATAGGTCAACCATTTACTTTCACGTCTCTTGCACTTTGATAACGCGATGTACTCGAACGGTGGCCCGACGATCCAATGCTGAACACGTTTGTTGTTGACAGAGACAACAGCTAGTTCTTTTACGATGTATTCATTTGAATTATTTTTTAAACCTTGAAGGTCAATTAACGCGTCCATGTGTAATGCCTATCACCTCACTTAAAACTGATAAACGCTCTGTGTTAACCGGCTTATATACACTAGGTACCTAGCTTCCAAAATCCATAATTACGTTCCTCTGTTTGTCGATTTGTATAACGTCAAATTCTGCGCACACAATACAGTTTATTGTTTCTGTAAGAGCTGTTTCACACCTTAATTCAATTCTTAAACTACCATGTCTTATTAAATTCCAATATGACATTGTGTTTGCAGAAATATCGTGTGTTAAATCAAAAGCCATTAAGCAATTACCGTTTGGGTAGCTCAGTCTATCTACTTCATTACCCTCATTTAAGAAATATATGCCGGTTCCCGAAAACAATGTATTATAAGCGTGAATGTATAAATTGTTTGTGACATAATCAGACTGTAATGGTTTAATTGACGTCCGTCTACGTACAACGAGAAAAAATTCACATTGTAGTGTTGAAAATTAAGAGTTTGATTTAAAATCTCCGTTAAATGCTTTATTGCTGACCAGTCCAATAATTACACATTTTGGTAACTGACCTAAAAATACATTATCTAGTGTTTTCCCTTGTACACCTGTAGGTATTGTTAAAGCTTTAACCTCTACTTTCGTTATTGGATATTTTGCTGTTCCCTGTAATAATGTTCTGCTATGAGCTAATAGAACTGAAGGATTTATTTTAATTCCCCTTACATACAAATTTGACTCCAACATGTGAACTTTGTACCTCGTACCACTCGTTACTAAACTAAAAGCACATCTTGAGCGTACTAACCGAATATGTAACTCAACTCCGTTTAAAAGAAATTTTTCTTGGTAAAAAACGTCTGCGTGAATATGACCCAGCATATATCCACAGATTTACTTTGCTCTGTGAAATTTAAGAAACAGACCATTCTAAATGGTTTCTTAACAGACATCGTTGGCTGTGGTTCGGATTCCACGTAAAACTGTAGGTCCCGTCTTCATTAGCCTTAAGTGCAAAACAGCAGGATGTTAAACACCAAAAAAAAAAAAAACATTTCCCGGAAAATATGTCATTGAGCTGTTACTAGGGAGAGTTAAATAAAACGAGTCACACATTTTTGAAATTTACAAGCGCTGAAGCTGCAATCTACGAGTTGAAGCAAGACGGATAACCTTTCCACTTAACAAGTACTTTCATACTACGGCCTTTTCCTTTCTTGTCAATTATTTTATCTATTTTGTAAACCTTTTCTTTTTCAAATTTAACTTTTTGCAATTCATATTCGTAAAACGTCCCTTCTATTGGCTCCCTTTTAAGTCTTTTAGTTCGTATACGGGTAGCGTTTGTTTTATAACTCTGTTAATTGTAAATACTTCTTCACTCCATAATGTTTTGTATCCTTTTTCGTAATGACCTTTTTCCATCACCATCACAATTCTGACACTATCGGCAATTTTAAATTTTGGTTTTGTTGCAACTTGTGTATTATTGTAAATATGTTTCCATACTGTTAGAATATTCGATCGTTTACATCTTTAGGTGGTATTTTTATTGTTGAATGTACAGCATTATTGTAAGCTTTCATTAAATCCGCGAGCACATCGGTGTTTTTAAAAGTCAGATAACGCCACGTTCTGCTTTTTAGAGTTCGGTTAAAACGTTCAACCACACCAGCTTTTATATCAGGATTTTTAGTTGTAGAGTATATTATATCATTGTCTTGAAAGTATTTTCGTACTAATTGTGAAGTAAATTCTGTTCCCTTGTCTGTTTGTATACATTGTGGTTTTCTGTTAGAAGATTTAAATATATATTCAAACGCTTCCTTAAGTGAGGTTCCAGTTTTATTTTTTAACGGAAATGAAAATGCGAATTTACTAAATACGTCAATAACTGTTAGTATGTAATTAGTTCCATCATTATATTTCGCTATCGCACGCATATAGTTTAAGTCAGCTTGCCATAACTGGTCTATGTTGTTGACAATATATTTATTTCTGGGAAAGTTTTTTCGTACTTGTTTATGAAGAGTATAATATGTACCTTGAGATTGAAGCCATTCTTTAATTTTTTGATTGTTTTGTACTTATATTCCATAGCCTTTATCAACGCATTAGCTCCAGAATACCTTGCAGTATGAGATGTGTTATAGTAGATTTTCGTTAGCTCTTAATCCATTTTTAAAGTGAAAGTTTATCCCACTTTAATGGTAGAGTTCGTGACGATAGAGATTTTCTAATAATGCTTGATGAACTTCTTTCGGGTGTTACAGGTTGCCTAGCAGGTGGTCTATGAAACATTGGATCACGTTTTCTAGCGCCCGTTTCTTTTATAATTTCTTTATCCAAATAATCTCGAAGTTTAGGATTTCCTATATTACTTCTGGGGGCATTATTTCTTTTTAACGCAACAATAAATTGATCCCACCCTGGAGAATTTGTCGTTTTTCTAGGTCTTAATGCATCGTTAAAAAGGTCCACTATATTAGATCCAGGAACTCGAACATTGTTAATAGTGAAGGTACCTAAGGAGTCCCATAGATTTATCTTGCAATAAATGGTTTAAAAGATTTTCACCATTTTTTCAAAATGTTTTAGGTATTTATTCTAAAATTGCCTGATTTCATTAGAATCCGTATATTCTTTTTCTTCATGCTCTGTATAACTACTAGCTTCATGTATCGAGAGTTCTATAGGCTTCCTTTGTTGCTCAGCGAAATGAAGAAACCGTTGTAAAACTTGTTGATATTTTAACCATTTTTCCCGATCGTTAATGTTAGAATTATTTAATATGTCTTTCATGTCTTTATCTAAATCGCTCAATACGCCTGCGCTTTCATTTTGATGCATTTTTTGTGCGAAATCCTGGGGAAATATAACCAATTTCTTAGCGTGCTCCATTTTAATTTAGTAAATGCTGAAGTACTGTACTCGGAATAGGACCAATTAATAACGGATATAACGTACCTCCTTTTGTATTATTATGTGTTTTTTATTCTTCCAATTTTTACCGCTCTTTGCAAGTTTTCTAAGGATGTGTTTATACCTGGATAATTTACACTTCTGAGGTTTTGATAAGGGAACATTTCCTTTTAACGTATTGTAAGCGCACTCGCATATCGACTGAATTAAATTATAATCGGCTGATTTCAAATAATGCTTTCTTCTAAGTGGTTTCATTTTTAATAACGTGCGGAGTAACTCGACATTGCTTATTACAGTACGAGACATGGTAGATAAATGACGCCTAATAGAAAGTTGTGTTCATTTTTATTTCTTTTTTGGAACATAAGCTTAATTATATTCATCCGTCGGGGAAATACATGACCTTATTCTCAAATCTTCAGGTGTAGATTGTTTCATATCAAACAAAAGGTATCCGTGAGGTTGTTTAGTAGTGTCGATGTAAGCATCTTGTATACATTTTGAATTTTCAGGGTATACCTGCTGAGCCAGATGTCTTATTTGACTTTTATCCCTAGGATTTTTGAAATACACTATATAATGGGCGTAAAGAGAAATATCTCGTTGTCCTTTGCCCTGATGAAACAAATTTTGTGTAATGAAAAACACGCTAATGTTTCTGTGGTGACAACCTTTTGTAAATACATCCACAACACTACTATTCCATTCGCGCATTAAATCATCTATTATTATTAGGTTGGGCGATCTTGGGTCCCTGAATTCATATCGGTAAGCCTTCTTGAAATATTATTGGTATGTTATCAATATTATAAGATGGCTGCCACACCGCATAATGCCAGTATATTTTTTTAAACTCGACATTGGACAACAAAGGCATATGTTTTAAGAAGTTTATAACAAATTGAGATTTCCCACAACCTGAGGGCCCGGCTACTACACATGAGAATTGATGGTTAAACAAACGTTCCATTGTTTCAACTGATGTACTCAGATAACATCTATATATTTTATAAAAATCGGACTTATACACCGGGGTAGTTGAACAACTCATTTAGTTTGGGCTGGAAGTGGGGGGGGATTAAACATCACGTGTTATGAATGATTTGTGTTGTATTGACTCAATTACATAATTTCAGATTCCTCACGCCGGCAATGCACCCCGAGAGGGGAAGTAAGGCCCGGTCCCCACGCTGTGTTTGTTGTGTCCAACGTCACCAGTACAACCTCAATAAAAAAAAAATAGACCTCTGTTCTTCACTGTACACCCTTGTTTGTCACTGTAATGTAACGGTAAATAAAAGTGATAAACACATTTTCCTTAGTGAACAGGACGTGTAAAAATTATTTGTTTTATTTATAAATATATACAAGTGTCACAAAAAAACCTTATCGTGCTATAATACAGGATCGGATTCTATGCATTATAATAAATTAAAATATTCAGAAACATTTTACGAATTCGGGTTAGTTTATTTTAGTTTTTTGTTAGTTTTTTATACTGGAAATATGTGAACCAAGGGTTGACAAATCTTTTGCGCATTTGTTAAAATTATGAGGAGAATGGAGAATGCGTTCTTGGAATCGACAAATAAAGAGGGCAGGAAGTATTTCCTGAGATACCCTTCCCGTTACATCATCCTATTTACTTATCCCACACAAATTTCGTATGTGTATTAACTAACTTTCACCAACCTGGCGACTAACAAAACAATGTTAAAAGAATACAAAACCTAAAACTAACTTTAACCTAACTAAACTTTAAATAATACAGTATGATTAAAACAAGATAGTATTATGGTGTCATTGGATCTACGGAACAGCCAGGATCGCACCAAATCAATGTCAAACAAGCACAAAATGTATTCATTACAGGAATTACCTTCCTCCTGACTAAACAAAAGGTCGTGCAGAAAATTGTTTTAAATAAAAAAGTTAATTCCACTAATTATGAACAACTTTCTCGCAAAAAGATTTCTTTTTGCCTAAAAATACAAAAATTTCTCGCTTTGAACATTTTTGTTGTCATCACTTTTATTTTATAAAAAACTTAGTAAAATTTTGCATCACAGTTATAACATTGTATAATGTTGTATGAAACAAAACCTTTATTTATAGATATTTGTCATAGTTTTCTCTTAAATGTGAAATACTTTTTTATAAAAATGTTGTAAGCAAGTACGTAAAGTTATAAGAATGTGAGCGCTGTCTATTTCCTCAGTTAAATGTTATTTGTGGACCTATTTTTTTGTGGAATTGGTTGTACCGTCAAGGCAGGTTTAAGGAGAAGTAGACTGTAGAAGGGATGACTCACCCATTAGGCCAAGTTCACTCCTAGTTTGCTCGAACTGTACTTTTAATTACGATGTACTTAAAATAATTACTCATATTTACATAATTTATTACCTTTAATTATGGTGTGGTTAAAATAATTACTCTATAATTACTCATATTTACATAATTAATTACCTATAATTACACATAATTATAGGGGTAATTAAACCGTCTCCCCAGGTTCCGGGTATAAACTACTTATTATATATGTAGTATTTATATTAATTTTAAAGTAAATTCAAAGTGATTGATCGAAATTTCAATGAGCGTTACCTGACTGTATTTTTGTTGCACCCTCCTTAACAAAAAATTGTCAAATAAACATAAAATAATTAAATTCAGCTCAGCTGTTTACATTTTGCCATTCTTTATAATATTTTGCACAAACTAAGTATAGAATAGTATTTTATTTATTTTTTTATATCTGGAATATTATCACATTTTGTGACTTTGACCCATAAATCTGTCATCAACACGATTTAGGCAAACAGTAAGTAGAAATTTCAATAGAGCAATATTTATAAATACAGTCAAAATTGTATAAAATGTCCAGCAAGGGGACAGGGAAATCTGGTCGCTATAACCGGTGGTCGTTATAACCATACACAATTACAGTGCAGTAGGCTATTTTATTTTTGAACTTTGTAACAAGGAAAAATCAGAACGTTAAATTTAACAATTACGCACATATACAGTATTTTGGAAAAACAGTGCTTACTTATTATTTTCTAATTTGTAGTTATATTATACAGTACTGTATTTATAATACACACACACACATGTTATAGACAAAAATATGTGCCAAAATAAAAATACTGTACATAACATATTTAAACATATGAAGAGCATATATATTCATAATACATAAAAGAAAAAAATCATTATTTAAAAAAGTCCGTAATTAATTTTTGTTTAATAGAATGTTTATTGAAACAAATATTTTCAATTTCTTTTTCTAAGACGATCATAGCTTCTTTAACATGTTGCTTTGGCACCCCCTCAAATAAGAAGAACGATTTCACTGTTGACATGGCGTTCATTGCAGTGCTAGCAATGACTCACTCAGGACCAGAACATAAAATCAACTGTGGGAATAATAACTACAGTAGTAAACGCTCAACCATCTTGTAACCATATCGTGAGAAAACCCCTCAATCCGACAAACCAATGTTTGTTTACTTCCCACCGGTCTTTATAAACTTCCTGCCAAATGCAGTCGTTACAAACAAATTTTAATTCCAGAAAATTACTAAACCAGTGTTACTACCACCGATTTTTTCATTATAGCCGCTGTCGTTATAAACACCTAATTTTTCCTGTAATGTTCCTATGAAAACCAAACTTTTACTTAGAATTTCGCCTTTATAGACAGTATGTTGTTATAGCCCACGTCGTTATAGGAAGTTTAGACTGTATATGTATATACCAATAACGAGAATGTACATTACATTAATTTGTAAGATATGAAATCAAACACCATAAACACACATTAATCCAAAATAGGCCAACTTTCATTCACCAAAATACACACATAACTCACATCACAAAATAACACAGTAAAAAGACATATATTTATTTTTCAAACACATTCGATAAATTAACAACCAAGTTTTATTCAATGAGACCATAGTAAAGGACATATTTCATTTCAAATCGACAATTGCATCTTTTAAAATATCAAATCAGAGCTACGGCAGACATATTAGTTTTCACGGCAAAAACATATGAATCGTGAAACAGAGTTCACACTGCAACTTACAAGGAATGGCTTCCGCCAACAACAAAAACCTTCAGTAAAATAATATTTATCAGTTTAAAGTCAAATTAGTACAAGAGAATATGTAAATTAAATGTCTAGAATCATTTTTAACACGAGAATATAAACCAAATTGTAAAATAATCAAATGCAATCATTATAGTTAATATAAGCTACTTGTAAAAACCAAAATTGTGAACCCTATTCGAAGAAAGCCAATCAGAAGAAAGTAGGCTTAGGAAGCACTAAATTCAAACATGCTCTCTTAGTCTTGGCGTCGGTTTAAAACTGTACCAAGGAAAAGTTACTCTAATATTGTGTAATGAAAAACTATAAGTATATGTTTGCTTAAAAGAAAATGAATTTAAAACAAAGTTCAAATATTTTTAAAGCTATCACTAGTGAACTGTGAAAATTAATAAACATATTGAACGGTGACCTTTTTTTAACAAACTTTATCCTGATTGAAGTAAGCATTCAGCATTCTACAAACCCTTAGAACATTAATCTCCAATTTACTAATCTATTGAAATGTGAACTTTCCATTACGGAATCTTATATTATAATTAGTTCAAAATGATGCGTAACCTGGAACTTGTTTATGCCAGGACGAGCAAACCGCTCCCCGAGATGAACAATAAGATTTGAAATTATCTTATTAACAAAATTTTTAAGCATATCCATGTATTATTTTTGAAATCTTATTTAATTGTTAAAACCAATATTGTGCCATTGTACAACGTGTTAAGTTTTAGTTATTTCAAAATACCAATAGGCCTACGTATAGATTCCAATATTAATAGTGCTCTATCGACTAAACCTGGTACAAGGTATTCAAAAACTAATAAACTGAGGCATTTTTTAAAATAAATTTTATAAGTAATGTTATACCGATATTACATATATATAAAATACGACTACAATAATAAAACATCTACATAAATAAACACAGTTATATACGATTTAATACCTAATAAATACAAATTTTCAGCTTCTGACTTGTCAAACATAATAAATATTTTATTGCTATGGTATACCATTTTGCAAAATATGCATGGGCATTGTAAAGGAAAATAGATTCAACTATAAACTATATGACATCATACACTAATATTATGTAAATTATTACTACCTTCATAAAAGATTAATAAATAATCAGTTAATACATTTAAATGTCTAAACTATATAGTCATTTATCTAGTATAAACAAATGATTAATGATTATCAACAATCAAATACATAATTATTACAGATATCAAATGATATAAGTTTCATTCCTCTCCTTGTATAACAAATACTAAAAGTAGATACTACAAAGTTTGTTTTTCGCGTATTAATATAATGATTATTAATATGATTTGCCAAAATATTAGATACTTCTTAAATTTATAAACTATGGTATACAAATATTATGCTATGGTATGCTAATATTATTTTGAGAAAACAACTTCAATTATGTTATGATTGTAGGTTAGATTAGGCCTAACTATTATTATATTTTCTTGTACTTCAATTATCTTGATATTCTGACATTCAGGCTGAACAAATAATTTATTTGGTCTTTAATTATACCCAACACCTTACTTAGAATGACATTTACTTTTTTATAAAATAGCTGCCTCCCCAGTTTTAGCCTACATGATATTCCATTTTATTTTCTGCTATAGATTTTTGTTACTTTTTAAATCTTACATAAAATGATTTTATATTTCGTTGCCTGTTGATGTGAATTAAATTGACTTGTACTTAACAAACTGTTTGCTTAAATTAGTGGTAATGTTGTTGAACAAACAGTTGTGAACTAACAAATTGTTAAATTGAAGTTGTTTACGGCCTTATTAGGGCAAATTTAACAAATAAATGTTGAATAAACTGGAATAATCATTTGCAACCAAAATAACAATTTTAGAAATAGGCCTAGTTATATTAATCTGCATTACAAATTAATTTCTGTTTTCAGGTACAGAACCATGAACTTCAAAGTGTACATCCTAGAGGTGAACAGTATAATGAAGAAATACCAAATAAGTGCAAGGAGTGTGGCCATTCTTTTTCTACTTCAAGTGATTACAGCAACATAATAAAATGAGGATATATACTAGTGACAGGCCACGTAAATGTAATGTGTGTGTATATGTTTTTTCTTGGTCAGATCACATCAAAACGCACATCAAAAATATACCTAAGAAAAACCTTAAAAGTGTAACGTGTATGAATATGCCTTTTCTCAGTCAGGCCACTTCAAAACACACATAAAAAAATATATTGGAGGGAAACCTTTTAAGTGTAATGTGTGTGTATATGCTTCTGTGTCAAGCCAGCTCAAAACACACATTGACATGGTAAATCATACAGGAAAACGACCAAACAAATGTAAAATGTGTAAATATGCTTCTTCTCAGTCATGCGTCCTTCAAAGACACATGAGAACACATACTGGTATACATCCATACGAGTGTAAGAGGTGAAAATATTCTTATTTAGATCTAAATCGTCTTAATAAAGGCATACTGGAGAAGGACCATTGAAGTCTCTTATCTCCATACTAAAGTGAACATATTTTTGCGGATTTTAATGTTCGTGTAATTTGTGCCTACTTTGATCAATGGTTCTATTTCAACTGTGTTTGTGGACATTAAATTTCACGATCTTTAAGCATGTCTCTACGATCTTTGAACGTAATATAGAAAGTACAGTTAAAAAGTTACTATCTATTTCTTTCAGTAAATTTATTAATCAGTGTTTGAATGTTATGTGTGTAGCAACCAAAATAAATTAAATCCCACTGTAACGGATTGTGTAACGCACAGTGTGTCCCACTTGGTAAAGAGAATATAGTGTCAGTGGAAATCAAATTTGTAATCCTATACTCTAATACGAGCAATGTCTGTTTGTTTGTTTGCTTGTGTGTTTGTACGAGCAATCTCGAGATCCAGCGGAAGGATTTTGC
>JAGFPH010004008.1:61032-72643 GCA_018207615.1 Philaenus spumarius | reverse complement strand
CTAAAACAATAAATATTGTTTGTTATATATCTCAAAAACCTTACCTCTTAGGAAAGTGAAATTTGATACATGTATTTACCATTGGGGCTAGAGGTGAACTTAGAAATGATTTTAAAATATTATGCCTGCAAGGGTTGAAACATCCCCTAAAACAATAAATATTGTTTGTTATATATCTCAAAAACCTTACCTCCTAGGAATGTAAAATTTGGTAAACCTATTTGTCATAAGGGCTAGAGCCACACTAAGAAATAATTTTTAAATAATTGGACTGTAAGGGTTGAAACAACCCCTAAAACAATAAATATTGTTTGTTATATACCTCAAAAACCTTATCTCCTAGGAATACGAAATTTGGTACATGTATTTGCCACAGGGGCAAGAGACGAACTAAGAAATGATTTTAAAATATTTGGCTTGCAAGGGTTGAAACAACCCCAAAAACAATTAATATTGTTTGATATATATCTCAAAAACCTTACCTCCTAGGAATGTGAAATTTAGTAAACGTATTTGTCATAGGGGCTAAAGCTGCACTAATAAAGAATGTTTAAATAATTGGCCTGTAAGGTTTGAAACAACCCCTAAAACAATAAGTATTGTTTGTTAAAATTTCCTAAGCCTAACAAACTAAAATTTCGTACATTTATTTCTTACACGATACATATAAAAAGTAAACCAGTTTTACATCTTATCACGTTCTGCTAAGGGGTGAACATTTAGTAACAACCCCAATAACTGTAAATATTAATTTAATACCGCCAAGGAATGTGAAATTTTGTACACATATTACTCATAGACACTAGAGGTGCACTAAGATAGGATTTTAAAATATTTAGCCTCTAAGGGTTGAAACATCCCCTAAAACAATAAATGTTGTTTGTTTACTTTCCTTAAAGCTGAAATTTTTAACATTTATTTATTACAAAACACGTATAAAAAGTAAATGTCTTTTACATTTTGTTACGTGCTGCTAGGGGTGAAAATGTGATAACAACCCCTAAAAACAATAAATATTTATTTTGTTTTTATACTTTCCTTGAAGCAAAAGAGCTGAAATTTTGTACATTTATTCTTACAAGATACATATAAAAAATAAACGAGTTTTACATTTTATTACGTGTTGCTAAGGATTGAAAAGGTAATAAACCATAATAATTATTAATACACATTATAAAACAGCTGGTTTGGATCAAAAGTTTAATACAATTTTAGGTTAGGCCTTAAAACCTATGAAATATAATTTATCGATATAATAAAAATGAAGTGCTGTTCGTTGGTAAGCGCATCACTTGAGAACGGCTGGACCAATTTGGCTATTATTTTGTTTTATAATGTTCGTAATAGTCCGAATAAGGTTTTTATGGAAAGAAAAATTTGATAGTTCCTGAAAAATTTTATAATTTGGGAAAAACTGAACATCTTTTTTCAATGGGATTTTTGTATGCACTCAAAACCACGGTATATAGAATACTTACAGTGGGGTTCACGAGTAAACATACCAATATGGTACCTAAAATAATTGAATTTCTATTGTTATTTATTTCCTTGCTACTTTCCCTATAAAGTTCATTTTAATTTAACAAAAAAACTGAGTGGAAATAGCGGATTTTGCATTAAAGCCATACTGTTGTTTTTGCGCAAAATCAACTACGGTATTTCCAAGAAATAGTGGGTTATGCAAAATAAAAAAATAGATTTTTTAATAAAATAACTAAATTATTTATTGTAGATTATTCCTTTTTATGTAACTAATATATTTACAATCAACCTAATGTGTTGTATCCAAGAGCATATTACAAATAATTGGTTGATTTGATTGTGAAAAGTTTATAAAACGAAGATAATGGGGTTTGAAAAGAAATTAGGGGCTTACTGCCTTCATTTACGTTATAAATTGACAAAAAGATCAAGAAGAAGCGGTTAACCCTTCAGCAGTCGTGTCTTTTGTTGTGACACAATAGGTCGTGTGGCGTACAAAAGACCTCAAATCGTTCTTTTAGTCTTTTCACGAATAATATCCCTGTAAATTTATTTTGTATAGTATTTTTAATGTATTTACTCTTACATGGTAAATATTACTGCAGGAATAAAATAAAAACGAATAAGTTTAATTTGATTTTCATTATTTTATTGAACTTTAAAAATTACTGTGTAAGTTGTTACAAAAAAGACACATTTATCCATGAAAAGAAAAAAAACATATATTTTATTTTGAATAAATGCAACAATATAACTTATTAGCTAAACGTAAGCATATGAAATAGAAAATAGTTAATGATTCTATATTTACAAAATGTATAGAAAAAAGTTAATTAAGCTTATCCAAGAGATAGTAGTATGCCTATATTCTATTTACAATATAATGTTTTATAAGAAATTAAAAAATGCATATTCATAAAATCTTAGTTTCATAGTAATTATTTACAAACAAAAACAAATAGGAGAGTACATAAAAAACATTATGAATTTATAATCAAAATAAAATTTTGTAACACATTTCTATAGGCAAAAAATAATGGGCCAAAATGCCTAGATAAATAAAATGAATGAATTACAAAACTATTACAAAAAATTAAGTACTACCATCATACCTTATGACTCCTTTTTGGTCCTTACTCATCATCTTCTGTGTCACTTTGCACGATTCCCTTAGCACATTGCTCACATGTAAATTGGGTATGTTCTCGACAGACGAAGTGGCACACTGAGCATCGTGTGCGTCTGGTTGATCTTCCTCAACAGGTCTTTCAGTAACAACAGCTGGCAGACCAGAAAGATTCCTCACACGTTGTCGAAGTGTCACTGGAAGTGTTGGGATTGTAGATATTCTTATGAGTTGTGGCGTACATAAGGCCTAATGAACGTATAAAGTTTCTTCTGCCGGTTACTCCCTGCGGGGCACTGCTAGAATAACATAGCCATTGATCCATGCTATATTCAAAACAGAGAAGAAAAGTGTTAAGGACCATCGATTACTCCTCCTTGAGATCGAATAAGCCCCTTTCATCTGATCGACTGTATCGACTCCTCCTTTGTATTTGTTATTGCATGTTAGCATTACTGGTTTTTGTTTGTCATCAGTTTCTTCATCTATTGCATCCGTATGGTGAAAGGTAGAGACCAACAGTACTACTTTATTTTTCTTGAGGACGTAAGACAGCAAAGTCATGTCGTCGTCATAACAAAACAAACTGGTGCTTGGTCTTCTCAACTTCTTATCAACAAATACAGGAGGGATTTCACACTAATTCTTCTTTAGAGTGCATGTCACAGTAAGAGAGTGGTTATTCAGAAGTGCCAAACGGATGGTGGAACCATACCAATTATCTAGTGTAACGTATCGGCCTATTTTGGAAATTGGAGTAACATCTTTAGCAGTATTGCTCAATTTGTAAGGGCCTTCGTGCTGCTTGCCACAGTAAATTTCTAAATTCCCCGTATAATAAGTTCTTGCGTCACACAATGCATAAACTTTCAGTCCGTAACAAGCTGACTTATTAGGGATGTATTGTCTAAAACTACATTTACCACGGAAAGCTTCCAGCATCTCGGCTACAGTTACATGCTCACTGAGTCTGTAGTGTTTTTGACAAGGATTGACAAATTCTTCATATAATTCCCGAATGGGAGCCAATTTGTCATGCGTCTTCCTCTGTCTTCTAGTTTTTAGGTCGTCAAAACGCACACCGCTCTAAGCAGGAACTTAAATCGTCTCAGAGACATTGTCGCTCGAAAATATTCTACCTAGCCCATGTGCAGTCCATAAATCTTCCAACCTCATATGTAAGGATTTTAGCATCCCTGCCAGGTATAACAAACCAAGGACAGCATGAATTTCATCTCTGTCTGTTGGTTTTGCATCCCTTTCGCGGGTATAGTTCTCTTTATTTTTGTCAATCTACACATTAGTATATTGGACGATTTGGTCAACTATAAGCTGTCCGGCAAAAATAATTTCCAGCTTGCAAGAGGTGAGTTTGCAGCTGTAGTTTCTCCTTTTGGACAGGGTAGGCGGACTCCAATTCTCTCCCCACGAATTATATTATGATGGCGGGCCCTTCAACGAAGTTTTGCCACATTCATGTGTACATTCCACCTCGTTTCTAAATCTTTACCCAAAATAAAATTCTGGTTAGCTTCTACATCTATTAATATATCTTCTCTTTCCGAAAGATACTCAAGAGATGTTTCTGAGATAGTTTCGTGGTTACTACTTCATCTTCAGATTGGTCGCTTCCTTCCCTCTCGACTACGACATCCCCATCGTTTTCATCAGAGTTGTTATTTGATTCGGCAAACAGTTCTCATCTGAAAGCTCTCTGTCCTCCTCTGCCACTCGTTCTTGTTCCCTCTCCTCCTTCTCCACGTTTGCTAGCATCTCCAATAATCGTGTAGCTTCATTGGCATCCATTTTCACAAATAAAACTTACAGTTATCATTAAACGATATAAAAATAACACCAATAATTAAATTTAAATTGAAAACACGTTAAACATAAACATGACCACTTAAACATAACTTTGTAGGTCGCACGGCGTACAAAAGACCACACCCTGCAAATGGTGATTCGTCCTATTCAGTGGCCTTGAGCTAACTGGTTGTCCGTTGGTGAGGGGGTGAAGGGGGAAGTAGGAAAGGATGCCACAAAAAGAGAGGGTCGCAGGTTTGCAAACAAAACTTTTGCACAAAGAAATAGATTTCTTGCGGAGGTTGTACACCAAGCGACCTAAGAAGGGTTAATAAACTAAAACGTTGCCAAAATATCTAGAATAAATGGTACAGAGGCTCCAAAAATCCATTGCCAGAACTTCAGAGTGGTAATGAACTGTATATAAAAAAATTTGGACTCGGATGCATTGTAAGGACTGTAAGCCATCTAAAATTTTTATTTTTCACCTCATATTATTGTGATAAGCCAATAAAGACTCAAATAAAATTAACTTGCATAAGAAAATATTATATGTGTTACAAACTCAAAAATATATTTGAAATTTAAAGAAAATGGCAGCCATTTTGTATCTGCCATAATAAATATATTTATAATCAGGTCTTCTTAAAACCACAAGTAACCAGTTTCATCCAAAATTGTTTTTAGAAGTCGAGATATTTTCATTTGATTTTTTTAATTCCATACATTTTGCGGTACCGGTAGGACTACATATAAAAAAAGATTTGTTTGAACTTTGATCTACAAGCTGAGGCAAAATATTGTTTAAAAAACCATCAAAATCGTTTAACCTGCTTTGGTTTTTTCTATTTTCCCCGGACTATTCAGCCTTTTTTGAAATTATTTATAACTTTTAATATTTTTGTATATTTTATTTTCTGGATACATTGCTGTAGTTTATCATACTGTACACAGAGATAATCTATACCACTGATTCCCAACCTGTGGTACGTGTACCACTAGTGGTACGCAGAGGCCACTGCGGTGGTACAGTTCGAGCAAACTAGGAGTGCATTTGGCATAATGTGCGAGTCATCCCTTCTGCTTCTCCTTAAACCTGCCTTGGCGGTACCGGTACAACCAATTCCACAAAAAAATAGGTCCAAAAATAACATTTAACTGAGGAAATAGACAGCGCTCACATTCTTATAACTTTACCTACTTGATTACAACCTTTATATAAAAAAGTATTTCACATTTTAGAGAAAACTATGACAAATATCTATAAATAAGTAAGATTTGGTTTCATACAAAAATTATAAAATGTTATAACTGTGTTGCAAAATTTTACTAAGTTTTTTTTTTATAAAATAAAAGTGATGACAATAAAAATGGTCAAAGCGAGAATTTTTTGTATTTTTATGCAAAAAGAAAACTTTTTGCGAGAAAATTGTTGATAATTAGTGGAATTAACTTTTTTATTTGAAACAATTTTCTGTACGACCCTTTGTTTAGTTAGGTAATTCCTGTAATGAATACATTTTGTGCTTGTTTGACATTGATTTAGTCCGATCCTGGCTGTTACGTAGGTTTAGTACAATTACACCATAATACTATCTTGCTTTAATCATACTGTATTTAAAGTTTTAGGTTTTGTATTCTTTTAACATTGTATTGTTAGTCGCCAGGTTTTTGAAAGTTAGTAAATACACGCAATTTTTGTGGGAAAAGTAAATAGGATTATGTAACGGGAAGGGTATTTCAGGAAATACTTCCTGCCTTCCTGCTCTCTTTATTTGTCGATTCCAAGAACACATTTTCCTCATAATTTAACACATGCGCAAAAGATTAAATTTGTCAACCCGTGGTTCACATATTTCCAGTATAAAGTGTCAACCATTTTTTTTATAAATTGGATGTTTAGATTTTTGAAAGATTCAAGTAAACTTGCCAACTTGGACCTTGAATATTTTGTAAATATCAAATATTACATTTTTTGTTTACTACTCATTTAGTAAATGTTTTACTACTAAAACTTCATAACGATTTCGACCTACACAAAATTGACATAAGTACCGGTACCCATTTACAAAATGTCACAAAAACCTTAATGCTCTATGAAGTATCGAATTCAATACGTTAAAATAAATTTTAAAATGTTCAGTAACTTTTTTTCTGTTCTAAAAAAAAACTAACAAAAAACTAAAATAAACTAACCCGAATTCCAAAAATGTTTCCGAATATTTTCATTTATTATAATACATAGAATCCGATCCTGTATTATAGCAGGATAAGGTTTTTTTGTGACACCTGTATATATTTATAAATAAAACAACTAATTTTTACACGTCCTGTTCACTAAGAAAAATGTGTTTCACTTTTATTTACCCTTACTTTACAGAGACAAACTAGGGTGTACAGTGAAGAACAGAGGTCTATTTTTTTTTTATTGAGGTTGTACTGATGACGTTGGACACCACAATCAAAGCTTGGGGACCGCTGGGCTTTACTTCCCCTCTTGGGGTACATTGCCGGAGTGAGGAATCTGTACGTGGTGATGTTTTAAGTACGAGTATTATATGTTGGGATTGTTTGGGCTGGTGCATAAGCATTAGTTCTCGGCCCATCGGAAACTGTGCAGAGATGGATACAAAAACTCCAAACTGTTTGAAAAAAGGTTTTTTAAAACCACGAACCAAACAGTTCTTGTAAAACGAAAATAACCGTTGTTTTTGAACTTGTCTTTTTGTCAGTCTGTGTATTGTATTTGCACTGCACTTGCGCATACAATCACGGCACTCCCACTCCCTAACATTCAACGTTCAACGAAACCAATAATAATCGTTTAACCTTCCATAATCCCCACTCTTCAAACTAACAACGGAAACGCCCACCTATACAACTGTGCATAAATATTGGAGTGCAGGTCTGTGCTGCAAGCCCCCCACCCCTCTACCGCCTACCCTTCACTATTCAGTTGGCGGCAGTCACCTCGTGTAGTAGTAGTACTAACGTTTTTGTCTATTTGAGGTTAGTTTTGTCTCACTCTTTGCTTTGACACAGTTTGATATGAATAAGTTTTTAAAACTTTGCCAACCTGGTCCTTCAACCAGTGGTTCTAAACCTAAAGTTCTTAAAAGTAGTGAAAGTGATGTGAAAACTGTTGAAAGTGTACCGTTACGCCTACTGAATCAGATGCAGCCACAACTAGCATTCAGCCATCCAGAATTACTTCTAGTACAAGTAAAAAAGGAGTTAAACGAAAATATGATCCTAATTATTTATCTTTTGGGTTTACTTATACTGGTGATGTAAATGGACCCATTCCACATGTGTTATTTGTATGGAAACATTATCCAAACACAGTATGAAACCTTTCCTTCTCATGAGGCATTTTAATAAAAAACACAGTAATTTCAAAGGCAAACCTGTGGCTTATTTAAAAAAAAAAGAAAATGATCTCAAAGGAAGCAAAATCACAATAAGCTCATTTTCATCTTTAAACACAAGGGCAGTTGAAGCCTCGTATAAAGTTAGTTAAAGAATAGCTCATGAAGCTAAGCCACATATTGGTGAATCTTTAATGTTACCGGCTGCCGAAGATATAGTTTCTTCCATTTTGGGAGATAAAGAAGCAAAGGAGCTTGATGTTGTTTCTTTATCTAACAACACTGTAACACGGAGAGTGAAAGACATGGGCAATAGATGTAAAATGCATGTTAATAAAGAAATTTAAAGACAGTCCAAATTTTTCACTGCAAGTTGATGAGACAACCAATATGCCAAATTTGCTGTGTTATGTTAGGTATGAAGACGGTAGCAAGGTAAATGAATATATGCTATTTTGTGAAGTATTACCGACACATACAACTGGCGAAGATGTTTTTGTAAAGTTAAATGGTGTTATGAATGAGCATGATCTAGATTGGAACATGTGTAACTTTGTACCGATGGAGCCTCTCTGATGGTTTGGCGTCACGCTGGACTTGCAGCTAGAGTGAAACAGATGGCTGCCCAAGCAACATTCACCCACTGTTGTTTGCATCGAGAAGCTATGGTAAGCAAAATTTGCCCTGACAGCTTGAAGAAGGTTTTGAGCCAAGCTGTAAATTTTATCATGGCACGTGCTTTACATTCCCGTTTGTTTGTGATGTTATGCGAGAAAATGGGTGGTTTGCACAGACAGCTGTTGCTGCACACAGAGGTCAGATGGATGTCGAGAGGGAAAGTAATGACACGTTTGTTTGAGCTGCGCCATGAAGTTTTCTTTTTTTTTTGTCTGACACAAACTTTGAATTGAGGAACTGCTTTGCAGATAAACTGTGGCTGTGTGTAAGTTGGCGTATTCGGCAAAGATATTTCATAGCTTAATGAGTTCAACCAAGCCCTGCAAGGAAGTTATAACACTCCTTTTTGGGTTCATGATAGAGTAAGTGCTATGAAAAAGAAGCTGAATCAAGAACCAAAGAGGCAGAGCAGAAAGCGGTATCGTTGTTTCCAACGCTCGAGAATTTTGTTGAAGAAAATGACCTCAAACTGAGTCCTGCACGTCTGACAGACATAAAAACACACTGCCTTGGTTTGATTCAAAGTTACAACCTATATTTTCCTGAAGACTTCAGCAAATATTCCTGGATCCAAAACCCGTTTGCTGATATAAAAGTGGCACCAGAAAACTTTACTGCAAAAGAAAAGGAACAGTTGTATGAACTAGATTAATTGTGACTCAGAAATACAGCAAAAATTTTCAAAAATGTCGCTCGTGGACTTCTGGGTTGAAAGGCATGCGGACCACGCAGAGGTTGTTGACAAAGCAGTTAAATTTTTAATTCCCTTCACAACTTCTTACTTGTGCGAGACAGCATTTTCTTCACTTGTGTACCTGAAGAACAAATATCTGAATAGATTTATTAGTGTGGAAAATTATCTCCGTTTAAGACTGAGCAACCTTAGACCATACATTCCCAAGTTGGCTTCTAATCTTCAAGCTCAGCCTTCTCATAGAAGTTTTGTATTATATTTTTGTTGTATTTTCTTTACAGTATATTTTTTTTTTATTTTCAACTTATGGTATGAATTCCTTGTTTATATCAATTAATAAAATATTATAATACTACACAGAATTTTATTTTTTATATTACTTTATGGTTGGAAAATATGTTAGTTAGGTTAGTAATATGATAAAAAATAAACATATTCCATCCTTAATAAATTACCTCCACGTGTCTAAGTGGTACGAAAAATATTTTTGTCTTGTGAAGTGGTACGCCAGTAAAAAAGGTTGGGAAACACTGATCTATACCACGCGCAAACTCACTATATTATGTTTGGTACATTCATAAAATAAAATAGCTACTGATTGATAATATTAACTCAGTTAGCAATTCATTATGTATAGAATTACATAATGTATTTTAATCTCTAGGTTTCTTCAAATACGCTTGTAATAATGTCAAAAGTAGGTCATAATCACCCTTTTGAAGTGTACTCTACATTATAGATTAAAATATCATTTAGAGTTGTTAGATTGGAATCCGGAAATAATAATCACTTTTACTATCATAATTTATTTCATGGTAATTACTATTCAAACTATGCAATAATCTAGCAATTATGGTAATGAAATTGTTAGAAAAGATAAATATAATTTTAAATAACTGTATAATAAGTTATTATATTCTAACACTAAGAAGAAAATCATACACACAAGTCTAGTTGTAATATGAAGTGACGCATTAAGTTTGTGATCAGCTGGCCATTTTAATTTCAAGTATTTCAAGGCCAAATAAATCTAAGTTTGTATCTTATTTCTGTAAATTCGTGCTCGAGTCGTTTCTTGGTTGTTGCATTGTTGATTGTCATTGTCAGCAGAATTAGAAGGAACGTGTCCATGCAAAGTTAAAAAGTTTTAGAAAGTTTTTAAATAATAACCATGTAAGTAATATTTATATTAATACATTAGGTTTTCTAATCTAAATTGAGTATAATCAATGTTCTTACTGCTAGCTTACTACAATTAGGCCTATTTCTGTACCATATCCTTGGATAGGTCGAACTGTTATAAAATTGTCAAATAGGCATTATCAGTGTTAGATAAAATAACGCCAAAATAACCTAAAATCCTATTAAATGTGAGATTTAGGCGTATGTATTGAGGTTCTTGCTCCTTTTTCAATAAGTTACATGTAGGCCTAGGCCTAGTTCTTATAATTTTCTAAATATTTAGACATCGTGAATAGGCTTTCTGACCATTAAGCTATTTTGTGGAACTGTAAATTATAGTATAGGCCTACGTCAACCTAAGAATAACAAAGCGAACAAAATTATAATATGTTCCCCACATCCTATGTGCAGGCGAAGATAACGGCTAAGGTTTTTCACCTACATCCTACAATGCCATTGCGAACATTAGTTTAACAGATTTAAGTCATGCTTCCAACCAATAATTGTTTATGAAATTTTTTTGGTTTTTTTCAATTTTAGGTTTGGATTATAGATTAGGAACTTCCAAGTTATTTCTTCAATGTACTCTAGGCCTAGGGCCTTCGGCGAGATGGGCAAAAGTTTACTTTTTACGACTCTGCGTCATATTTCGGCAAAGGTGCCAACAAATACGCAAGGAAAATGCTCTAATAATACGTAATTGGGTGTATTACTTTACGACCCTCGCCTGTTATGTTTGCGGACGACGACCTTTTTTAGGAACAAATAGAGTAGTGCTGCCAACCTAAGCACATTCTATTATTGAATGTTGAATGCAGATTAACATACTGTGACTAAAGACTATACCTACCGTAAGATAGAACTTCAGGCTATTTTTTTTTTTTTTTTTAAGTGATAGCCTAAACTTATATTGACTCGTTGGGCACTTCTTTCGATTGACTATGTTTCTGAAATTTCGCATACAAACTTTTTGCGTAGACACAAGTCAGAGTGGAGAGGGAATAGGCGATACATAGTGTATATAGACAAGTAAGCGTGTGGAGAGGGAATAAGCTAGGCGATACGTAGTAGGCCTATATAGGCCTAATAATACGTTAATATAATAAGTAGGCCTATGCGAAAAATAGTGATCATTATAATGTAAGCAGTATTTATTTAGTGACTAGGCTAATGAGTGTGGTATTAGTGTATGCACTCTATATAGAATTCTAAGAATAATTCAATATGTAAAGGATAGGCTAATAATTATAATAATATTATAACCTAACTATGCAATTT
>JAGFPH010004008.1:43884-58426 GCA_018207615.1 Philaenus spumarius | reverse complement strand
TTGAAAACCGTTAACTTAACAAAAAGTACTAGAGACAAAATATTTTTCTTTTTTAACGACAGACAAAATGTTTTTTTTTTTTTGTCGTTTCTGTAGGTCAAAGGATAACCAAGTTTTCGACAAAAAACTAAAAACATAATTTCTTGGTAATTGTCTACAACAACCAAAATTAGCCTAAAACCATCATTTTTTTAATGTTAACAGCTTTAATAAATAAGATAAAATCTGTTGCTCTAAAATGCATTTAAACATTTAAATGTCCTCTTAACCATTTCAAAATGGTGTCTGATCTTTACTTCAATAATGCTAAAAAACATATCAAATGCTAAAATTGTATCAAAATACAACAAAGTAACTAACTGCAGTTTTGTATTTTTAGCAGCAATTTTCTATTTATTGAAATCGGTTTGCAAATAAAGTAGTTACGATTTCTTAAAATTTTACAATTGTTATTAATCATAATAAAAATCGATAGATTTTTACATTAAAACATTATTCAAACAATAGAACAGGGTAGAAACCTTTCACATTAATCCAGGCATAGCTCTAATCCTGCAACACTCTCTCAGCTGTGCAATGTTGTCTACTGGCCTTGAATACACAATGGATTTCAAATGATTTTTGGGTTCAATCAAATCTGGTGATCTCGCAGGCCAAGCTATGGGACCACCACGACCTATCCACTGATTCCTATATTGTGTGTTTAAATAACTTTGTAAATCCAAGCTGAAGTGAGGGGATGCGCCATCGTGCATAAACCAAATGCGTTGTCTGGTAACTAGGGGTACATCTTCCATGTAGGCCTAATTGTTTAAGTTGTGTTGAAGAAAGTGTAAATAGTTATTGCCTTTTAATCTTAGAGGTTTTTACACTGGCCCAATAAAACTATCCCCTACCTACAATACCTGCCCAAACATTAACAGAGAAGTTCTGCTGATGCCTGGAATTAACAATTACATGGGGATTCTCTTCTGCCTGGTGGTGTGCGTTATGATAATTTAAAATCCCCTGTCTATTGAATCCAGCTTCATCAGTAAAAAGTACAGAAGACAATAAAAAGGATTTGTAACACATTTATTTAATAACTCTTCACAAAAAGCTCGCCTGTTTCGATAGTCATGTTCTAAAAGAGTCTTGACCTGTTTTACATGGTATTTAGACAGTTGCTGACTTTAAAAAATCCTCAAAACCTATGAACGGCCCAATACCCATAGCAGATGCTATTCTATTCTGCCAAAACACGTTCTTCCACATCTAATGTTCTTGTTGTTCGAGGCCCACCACAAACCCACCAAGCTAAGTCTTAAAGGAGTCAAATTCTCTGAGATGCGTGTGCACATTTACAAACATAATTTCACTCGGAAGTCTCCATTTTCTAAACCTTCCGCGTAGGCTACAAATGATGAACTTCTGAACAATTACATTCTGTGAGACCATACATCAGGTGCATAATCGGATAGTTCTACTTTTGAAAGTTCCACTGTCATTTTATATAAAAAAAAAAACACAAAATCAACGGTAATTTGAAAACATTGTTGCCCACAAATGTTGTTATTCTTACGTACGACAATTAATTTCCCTTTTGTTTATAAAACTAACAAAAATGAAATTGCATCACAGCTGATTAAAATGAGAAAAGTTTTTTTCTGCCACGATTTCAAACGAAAAAGCAAAGGATGAGCTCGGAAAATGTAGTAAGATCCCATAAAAATCGGGCTACAGCTCACACCACAGAAATTCACTGAAACTGCTACGGACTTGTTTCTTTTGATCAATTGATTTCCTGGTTTAGAAATCTCCTACGGTCTTCTCAACCTCCAAACATGAGTATATTTGCCTTTCCTTTTGGGATATTTAAAGGAGGATATTTATGTGATAGACACTATGTAGAGATGATAAAAGGGGACATATTGAATTGAGTGTGATACAAATTATAAACTGCATCAGAGAAATGGACAACTCCTTGAAGATGTTTTGCTACTTAAAATATATAGTGTAGGCCTAAACTCACGCTCATGTGAAGAATAGTACAATTTATAATATTAAAACCTTACTTTTTACTGTTCCTCCCATACCCCCTTGTTTTAAAATTAGTACTTTAAATGATGGGTTGATCATATTTTACAATTTTTTGTTCGGAAGTTTGCCATAATTTATAAAAAAAAAATTTACTGTATTATACTGTTTATTCAAAAATGAGTATGTCCTTATTGTCACTATGTATTGCATTGTAATCTGTAAAGTCATAATGATTGTTTGTTTTATTTTAATATTTAGGCCTGAAGGAAGCACACCATATGTCACACTAGATGGGAGAACAGCAGGATTGTGAGTATAATTTTTCTTCTGTTAGTTGACTATAATTATGTTGATGGTAGGCTAAACTATCCGGATTTTTAAGACCTTCAAACTGTTTCCCCAAAGAAGTTGAATTCCCAAGGGGTGGAGCAAATGAAACTGAAAATAAATTATTCAACCATAGAAACAAAGTAGGTTTATTAAGATAAAAGATATTTGCTTCTAGATTAGGAATGAAAGAAATTTATTAAAATGCAAAGCCCTATGTTTATTACAACAGTCTGTATTTGGGTTTACTAATTTTATTAGCATTAAGACGAAAACTTAATAAATTACAGTAAAGTATATTTATTTTTCATAATATTTTTTGTACTTCAACTTAACTAAATTAACAGTATATCTAAACTATTGTACTTGGCAACATTTTAACTCCCTTATGTTAAACATTTATGAGTACCAATGTTGTTGAAAGCAGCTTGATATTGTGTATATCATTGAGTGACTGTATTCATTTGCCTGTAATTTTTAACTTCCTACTTACTATAGTAAAACTTTTATAATGGGTCCAAAAATATAAATTAAAATGTTTTTAAATATATTTATGTAGACATTTTTTCTGTATGAAATTTCACGAATAAAAATTTTGACTTCGTTGGACTGTCAATTGAAGCATATTAGCATATTAATACTATTTCATCAAATTTTGTCCAGCTGTTTTTTCCCCATTTTTATCTCCGATTGGCACAAACTATCTACCACGAAACAGCTAAGATTGCACTATATTCTGTTTACAAGTAAGATATTTATAATATTGTCATAATGACACAATTCATTTAAAAGGTTAAAAGTCGTTTTTATATTGAAATAACTGTGCATTTTTTAAATTTGAATTTTCCTATATAATATTTTTAATCAGTAGGCCTATTGTTATTACTGAATTTTGAGCTGTGTTCCTGGGAAAAAGTAGATAATTGCTCAGTTGTGTGATTAAAATGTTTTATTAAAGCTATTCTTTACAAAATTATCAAGTACCAGATACATTTGCTTTCTTTATACATGGCCTAATAAACTCCTATTTATGCAATATTTATGAACCAACTGTAAAGATCAATACCTTAGCTGATAAGGTTTACAAGCATCAATGATTCAAAACAATAGAAGTTAAGGCTAACGACATTTTTTTTTCATTTCATTTTATTTATTAAGCTGTTGACAAAATTTCAATTGTATAGCCATGGTCAAATTATTTAAAAAAACATAGGCCTACATTAAAATTTGAAATCACCATACATCTAATTACACAAAATTACTCAACAATCACTCATAAAAGGTAAATCATAATGGTAGATAGTAATAAAACTGAGAACTTATGTTAACAATAGCTTATATGGATAGAACAAAACACGTATGCCAGTCAGCTATACACAAAATGTCAGAGAACACAACAACAATAATTAAAGAAACAAAACCAGCAATAAATAGAATCCACAATACAATAAAATACACTGGCAATACCCCAACCCTTCAAAACAACCAATAAGGATCTGGGCACAGCTTTCCCAGACTCATTCCTCTATTGCATAAACTCACACACAGAGTAATAGCCCCCACCTCTCACCAACAAATCCTTCAGGTGCTTTTTAAAAGTGAAGTTGTTTTTTATTTTCTTAATAGACTCTGGGAGCCTGTTAAATAAAGCTATTCCAGGCTGAGCAGGTAGTTTTTTTATGAAGATTTAGTCTGTGTTTTACCAATCTTAAGTCACTCTCCTTTCTGGTGAAATAAGTGTGGTAGTCACTATTTTGTGCTGTACAGCACTTAAACCAAACAAAACAGTATTACCTCCATTATAATAAATACAGGGAAGTGTTAAGCAGTTTTCTGCTTTAAATACATCCCTGCATGACTGGCCATTTTTCAAATTTGAAATTACCCGTATGGCTCTTTTCTGCATGACAAGTCTTTGCAATTTGGTTGAATTTCCCCATAATATAACCCCATAGTTTAAATGAAAATATATTAAGCCATAGTATACAGTTTTAAGGATATGCTTGCTGCAGCCTTGTTTAGCTAAGCATCGAAGAACAAAAATACCAGAAGCTATTTTTCCGCAAATGGTATCAATGTGGTCCGACCATGTCAGTCCTTTGTCTACATTTAGACCTAAAAACTTAACAGACTTGACCTCTTCTAGTTGCTCTTCATCCAGAAAGATGTTAGCACATGAAGATTTAGCCTCTTCAGTGAGATCAAAGTGCATGAAATTGGTCTTTTTGGAGTTAAGTTGTAATTGTAAAATTTTTAAAGAACTGACCAGCTACACTAATTTGCTCAAAACATCTAAATTCTATTTCATCTAAACTTTTACCACTGAAGGTGAGAGTTGTATCATCTGCGTATTGAATCACATCGTCAATATTAACAGATGTTGACAAATCATTAATATACAATAAAAATAAAACCGAGCCAAGAATGATCCCTGGGGGACCCCATATTTGAGCTCTACCTTGTTGGACTGCTCACCAGCAATCACTATACTTGCTGTGTTATTTCCGTCATATATGATTTAATCCACCGTAAAGGCAGTCCCCTTATGCCAATATGTTCAAGTTTATTAAAAAGTGTTTTAAAATTTACACTATCAAAAGCTTTGGTGAGGTCTAAAAAAACACTGAGTGTCTGATCACCCCTATCCAAAGAATTAACTATAAATGATATTAAATGAACAACAGCATCTACTGTTGATCTACCTTGCCTAAAACCATATTGACAGTCAGAAAGAATTTTATACCTGTTTAAAAAGTTAACAAGTCTGACCAAAAATGCCTTTTCTACCACTTTGCCAAACATTGGCAGCAGTGAGATTGGGCGATAATTATTTACATCGCTCGATTCTCCCTTCTTAAACAGCGGAATAACATTTGCTATTTTGAATACGTGTGGGAATTCTCCACTCTCAAATGAGGCATTGATCAGGGCAGATAGTGGTCTCACCAATTCGTTTTCACACTGTTTAACTAGCCACATTGAGATACCATACGAATCGGATGAAGCAATTGCTTTGAAACTTCCTATTGTTCTTTTTATTTCTAGTTCACTCGCAGGAAAGAGCATCATTGAACTACTTAAATTGGAAAAACCTACGCTGTCTTTTATTAAACAAATTGGCTTCATTGTTATATTTGCAAGAAAAGTATTGAAAATTTCAGCCACAGCAAAAGGCTGAGAGATTTTTTCCCCATTGACATTGAGCTCAACCCGAGAAGGGCCTTGATTTGTGCTCCTGTAGCCGTTAATGATTTGCCATGTTGTTTTTGATATGTCACCAGAAAGGGTAATTTTTTGTTTATTTCATAAGCCTTAGCAGCTTTTAAGACCCTTTTATATATTTTTTTATAGTTTTTAAAAAAGACTTTAAATTTTTTGTCATTTGAGCACTTATTCTGGAGGTTTAACAACTTCATTCTTTCCCTTGACTTCAAAATCCCCTTGGTAACCCATGCATTTGGCTTTACAACTCTTACTACTAGTTCTAATCCAGTGACATGAAAGATCTAGATAATGTAAAAAAATGTTCAAAAAAGAGTCCCATTTTTGGTTCATACTGCCTGCACTCTCCACATCTAACCAAGCTTCATGCGAGAGCAAAGATCCCAGGAATTCAATGTTATTAGGCTTCAGAAGCCTTTTCCATCTATACGAAACTGTTTCTGCCTTGGGAATAATGTTATTAAGAACAACACCAATCCCAAAGTGATCTGAAATACCAGTCTCCATACAATCAACTGAAACCTCCTCTGAACTCAAATTTGTTAATATGTTATCTAAAGAAGTCATAGATGTAGCCGTAACTCGTGTGGGCGAGTCTATGAGCCACTTCAAACCATACCCGGACAACAAGTCTCTGAGTCCTTGCGTGGTCAAATGATTTGTGTCCATCACATTTATATTAAAATCTCCCATGATAATAAAAGTTTTGTTATCTTTTGCAAGCTGATCTAAAACATTTTCCAGACCAGAAAAAAAAAGTTAATATCTCCACTTGGAGAACGATATAATCCTATCACTGTTATAGACATTTTACCCTCCGTAATTATCTGAATGGATGTTATTTGAAAGTCTTTTTCTCTACACAGATCTTGTTTTAGTGTCACTTTTTTATACAAAATATTTCTTTTCAAAAATATAATTACTCCCCCACCCTTGTACACAGTTCTACAGAATACATTCCCATTTTTTAAATTGGGAATATTAAATGAATCTACTTCATACTGTCTGAATGCATGCTCTGTTAAAATCAATATGTCTGGTTCACATTCCTTACATAACAAACAAATTTCATCATTTTTATTTCTGGCTGACTGTGCATTCAGATGAATTATTTTAAAACTCGGATTATTAAAAGAAACTGTCTGACCAAACCCATGCCCCTGCACCTCATTCACATTTATATCAGGTATTGAACTTGGCCTTCCAAAGACAACCGTATGGCGTGTTCTAAAAAAGAGATTACATTTCAAACCATACAAATTGCAGTTATTACATGCACTTCGTCCTAATGACTCCAACAAAAGGTATGAGTTTTGCGCTGATATGCTGATGGATATGGCAGAAGAAGGCTTCTCTGATCGTTTAATTTTTTCTGATGAAGCCAAATTTCACATTTCCGGTAAAGTTAATCGTCATACTGTACGAATTTGGCTAACCAAAAATCCCTGTATGGTTGTTCAACATGAGAGAGATTTGCCAAAATTGAATGTTTTCTGCGCCATCTCTTCAGTCAAAGTGTATGACCCTTTCTTTTCCGCAGAAAAAACTGTGACAGGAACAACATACCTTGACACTCTAGAGCAATGGCTGTTCCCTCAATTAGTAGAGGACTCGGATAACTTTATTTTTATGCAAGATGGTGCACCTGCACACTTCCATGAAATCGTTTGAACATTCCTAAACAACACGATTAAAAATTGATGGATAGGGAGAGGAGAGAATCTCATTTTTCGACCTTGGCCTCCCAGATTGCCAGTCCTCACTACATGTGATTTTTATCTTTTCCATGTGATTTTTGGGACTGGGTTTATGGCCCACCTTTGCCTGCTTCGCTCAAGAACTCGGAGTACGCATAATGGAAGCTGTGGAATCCATTACTCCTGACACTTTGACCAATGTATGGCGAGAAATGGACTACCATTATGACGTGCTATACATGGGGTGCATGTCGAATGCATTAAACCTTAGTAAAATAAACTTTAAATGTTCTTCTGTTTATTTGTATTTTTATATAAAATTATTAATTCAAGTTTGTCTGTTATAAGAATATGGAATCTGCTCTTTCATTTTGAAACGCCCTGTATTATTTCAAATTGTAAAATACTTTATGAAAGTCTAGGGCTACTTCAAACATTTATAAATTATACAGGGTGTCCCCGAACTTTCTGTCCCCTTTTGTGGATTTGTTCCTGGGATCGAGCCAAACATAGTTCACAATATAAATATGGGTCTACGGTGCTTACTTTTTCACCTGTCTGTCTGTATGCGTATTTACAAAATAATTGATATCTAGAGAATGGTTTGACCGATTGAGTTCAAACTTGACATGAAGTTAAACCTAACAAAGATCTATTTTATGTAAAATAAGTGACTATATCTAATCATGCGTTTAAAAATGGCGACTGTTTGAAAATTTCAAACTTAAATACCCAAAAACAGTACATTTTAACAAAACATGGCAAGTTACCTTTTTTGTAGCCCTTTTAATTTCCTATCCGATGGTGTAACTGTCAAAACAATCTGATAAAGGATAATAGTTAAGTTAAAGGTAATAACAGCATACGTAATCACAATATTGTTGTGTTTACTGTGTTGGTATAGGATGCCGGGTAGAACAAACCAATTACTAGACATAACTTAACTATTATCCTTCATCCAAATTTTTAGACAGTTACATCAGCTGATAGGAAGTTAAAAGCGCTACAAAAAAGATGTCTTGTAATTTATGGTTTTTGGGTAATTTAGGTTTGAAATTTTCAAGCAGCCGCTAATTTGCAACGCATGATTGGATATAATCGTTTATTTTTCTGACAATAGATCATTGTTACATTAAACTTCATGTCAAGTTTGACCTCAATAATCGGTCAATGAATTATTTTGTAAAAAACACATACAGACTGCCATACAAAATGTAAGCACCGCAGACCCATGTTTGTTTATATTGTGAAATATGTTTGTCTTGATCCCAGGAACAAATCCTCAAAAGGGGAGCAGAGAGTTCGGGGACATCCTGTAAAATTGTAGTACTGATAGATCCAAAATATTATTGTGTAATATAAGTCATACTTAGAAGTTGATGGTATTGGTCTCATTGTCATATTTTTTATAAATTTGTTTGTGTATGAATGGTAGATTGTATTTCAGATAGTTATGCTCTGTAGATCAGAGTAACCTTGTCACTAATATGCTTTGACCTGGGTGACTACAGTATATTAGAGGCTTTATCAGACCACCTGTGCAGCATGTATAATGTGCAAACAATTTGAGAATAGACTCTTAGTTTGAACTGAAAACACTACATTTCACACCAGAAGGAAATAAAAAAATTATTTTTGGGGTTCTGTACCTTAAAAGAAAAACTGAACATAATGTCCTGCCTGTCTGGGTCAGTTGATTTTCTCTAAAAGAGAAAAGTTGTAAATTGTGTGCTTAAGACCACACGGGAGAAGTGTAAACTTTTTAACACAACTTACGAAATGAGTAAGCACAGTGTCCGTTTCAGAGGTATTACCAATTAAACTATTGTAACAACTTACAAAATGTGAAGATACACAATGTCCATTTCAGAGGTATTAACAAGTAAACTATTTTAACACAACTTATGAAATGAGGATGCACAATGTCTATTTCATAGGACATATATATAGTTCTACATAGGCCTATATATAGTAGAGCATGACGGAATAGAGCGTTTCAGAAAATGCGTGATGGGAAAATCCGATTCACCGCCAGCAACAAGTAAGCTATATACTCTGCTAATATACACATGTGTACTATATAATAATATAGTAGAGCTGACGGAATAGAGTGTTTCAGAAAAATGTGCGACTGTAAAATCCGATTCACCGCCAGCAAACATTTTTTGGACATGGGTGCGCCTATTACACTTCAAAAAGTATTATAATGCAATTTGAAATAGTTAAAAACCAGGCTAATCGGAACAATAATTTTGGTAGGGCCATAGTTTGATATACTAAATCAAAAATATTGTTTTTAAACATTTTGTGATATTACATGGATTTCAAAATATTCCTGAAAATATTTCTAACCAGTTTCACTTTTCATTTCTAAAAGACTACAGCTAAGTTTTTGATAAAACCTAGAGGTTTTAGAGATACGAAAAACTTTAGTGAAACCAAATTATTGTGAAAGTGTGATAATAGATATTTGTTACAAGTGGTGAAACTACTTATTTACATCATTCGAAGGGGATGTTTGTACAATGAGGCGAAGCCTAGCTCTGTATAATCCCCTGAGTGATGTAAAGAAACAGTTCTCACTTGTAACGTACAATATTTAACCTAATCCCATATCTTACAGGGGGTTCTATAACTTTGTATATAGTAAATAAAATCAACACGACATTTTAACTAGTATATTATTTTGTAATTAACCAAACATTGCACTAATATTATTAATCAAACATTGAAACTAGCAACTGAAACAGATTTTTACTTGGTATAAATGTTAAATATGCAGTTAATAGAATTCAGAAGTAAATGTATGTTAGTCTGTGAATCATTGCTATCTAAACAATACAATTTTGTTTAGTAGTAATGAAATCAATCTGCTATAACAAACAATCAGCTGATCTAAGCGCTTCACAGAAGCAGCTGTAATCGTAACTTATTGACTCTTTAAATCATTAGAGATGTACATAGTAGATCAGTAAATTACTCCTGGAGTAGGACACGTCATGGGGTTAGCACCAGAATTTTTTCTCCAGTTTAACACATGGGGTTAGATAAAATTAGATTTCCTTTCATGCTATCGATGTACATTCATCAGTACTTTGTGTTGTAGTTGTTTCTTCTTGATGCAGACAGTACGCAATTTGTAGTACACTAGTCAATCTTGCACTTCTATGGCTTAGCTTTTCAAAAATCAAATTTGGGAGTGAGCGGTTTTTCGCAAAATTAAAAAAAATGTAAATATTGGTCAAGTAATAAACTTATATTATTTAGGCATACTTGTGATATTCTGTAAACTTTTCAAAACAACTAACAAAAGTTGTTTAGTCGGGATATTTTCTATTAATCAGCGATTCCTTTATCATACTTCACAGCTAATTATATAAAAGATAGTCCAAACTGCCATAAATTGGCAGTTTGTGTGTAGCCAATTAATTTTATGCTACCTTATTAGAGGTTGATAATCCTTTATCATCAGAAGGTTGAGTAGAATTCCCTTTTGTATTTATTTTAACTTTAAATGTCCCGGGATTTTTGCTCAACCTGTATAATAATATTTTAATATGTGTTGTACTAATAATATATGGACTATAAACACAGAAACGTTTTTCGGGGAACAGACAATTGCATTGTTTTGAAGGAGCCAAACACAAATTGCTCCAGACGCCCGGAATTTCTTAGTGCGGATCTGCTGATAGGATTGTCCTTACGGTTGCTCTCGAGCAATATTCCCTATAGTTTTCTCCTTAGGTTTATTCTAACTGTATAGAGAACTATAATTTATAAGAGACTAAATGATGTGCAAATGGCTCAAGATAATGTAATTAGGCTAAGTAGGCTATACATTGAAAAGTTCAAAATTGAATCTTCCTTGTTAAATATTAGCCTATATGACCTTAGTTTATGACATGAAAAATACTTATTTACTTTCCTTCTTTATGCTTATGTAACTTTTGTAATCATTATTTTAAATATAGGTTTTCATATTTAGAGATTGCAACACTGTTTATAAAACATCACTGTTGGTTTCATCATTCAATTTTCTTACAAAAATAGCTTTCTATTTCTAGTAGAAAATAGTTCATTTACCATAATCCACATATGTTAATCTTCCAACAAGAAGTGTATTATCTCTATGCCACTGAAATATATTAATTTTATGATGTTAACACAGGAATTTGTCTTATCAAAAAGACAAGACATATGTTTACATTAGCTTATGTATTTAAAACGCTATCACTTTAATCCAACAATGTTTAAAGATATGAACAAGAAATTATAGTTTTGACTTTTCACAAAAATATTATTCCCGGCTATGGTCAGTTGATAAAGATTATGGGATGACTTTGTGCACTCTCCTTTTCAAAGTGTCAAAGATAACTAATTTTAGACGTTTTAAAATAATTTTATATAACATTAGCTATTGTGACCTTCTTGTTAGCATTATTAAGCCTACTTTTCAGAGTTTTATTTAAAAAAAATTGTTTAACATATTGGATTGGAACCTATCAGTGATACATAGGTACTTTTTTATCCCCCTGATTTAAAGACAAATCTCACAATCGCTCTTACATGAAAAAATGATAGAGCATACAAAAATCTGTGCTCGGTGGGTGTTTCAGAATCTGACCGATGTTCCTAGACGAAACGGATGGGACCGTCCGAATTTTTGATCCAATATCACAATGATTGGGACAAATTTCTTGAGCGCATTGTAACGGGAGATGAAACTTGGGTTTCATACGAGACTCCGGCAAACAAGCGTCAGTCTATGTAGTGGCACCACTCAGACTCACCCTAAAAAGAAAAACCAAATTTGGGCAACAATTTTTTGGGACTGAAAGGGTTTGCTCCACTAAGAGTTTATGCTAAGAAGAGACTCAGAGGCTTATTGTGGAACTCTCCAACAACTTAGTTGCACCATTCAAAATAAGAAACTTGGAATGTTGTTGGCAAAAATGGTTTTGATTCATGACAACGCACATCCTCTTGCATCAGAAGAACTGAAATGGGAAATGTTTTTACATTCTCCTTAAAGCCCTGACTTGGCACCAAGTGATTATCACTTATTCCCTAAGGAATTTAAAGGAACTAAAGGAATTTTTGGGAGAAAACAGGTTGGCAACCGATAAAGACCTCAAACAAGAATTGACATCCTATCTCAAATCTTTGGCGCTAGGTGAGCTCAACATTGGAATTGAAAAACTGGTGTCATATTACAATAAGTAATTTGGTAGCTATTGAAAAGTAGAGTAAGGCATCGTGACTATGTAAATAAAGTTTTATATTTATATATATTGTTTCTATTTACAGTAAGACCTCGATAATCCTTCACTCTATAATCCGGCAGACTTGATAGTTCGGCATCAATCATCTTGAAAATTTGCACTCATTAAAAATAGCAGTTTTTGTAATGATTGAGTGATTTAAGCCCAGTCTACACTGTCAGTTGGCTCCGCATCCGTTAAAAACAGTGTGAAAAAATCTACTGCTCAATAAACTTGTCCAAAACAAACATTTCAATAAAAATTTCTCTTTAAAATCGAACCGATTCAAAACAATGTGATCTCGTCGTCCTTTAAAAACGTTAAAGGGACCGTTTAACACTTTCGTTGCTGACAGTATTTTGTTGAACGTATTCCACTTAATGAAGATTATTTGAACAAATTGAAGTCTTTGGAAAAAGATACATCGAATTTCTTGTTAATAGTTGTTCGATTTAAAACCGCTTCCGGGATTTCTACTAGTTCCCAGAAATAAAAATCAGTGACTTTTAGGGTAAAAATTTAAAAAATCGAGTTTCTATATACAAAGTCTTTATTCTGTAAAATTTTAAATCACTTATGACTTATGTCTACTTCTCTTAGTAATACACCCAACTAATGATACACGAAATGCGTGATTAGTTCAAACATCTCGAGCATCAAACAATCGCGCATCACTACGCCGCAACTTGTCTGCTCCGCTCTTCACTACTACGCCCATACTCTCCCCCCCCCCCTTACCGAACGCTGTTCCTGTTTATATGAATGTTTCGGCAAAAAAGTCATTGAAACACCATAAAACACATAATTACTCCGCTTCATATGTGCTCAAAATTATTTTAAAGGCTAGATAGGCCTATGTCTTATAAAAAATTAATCAAGTTATTATTTCATCATCTTGAAGCCTGGGGCTATGATCACAATTATAACATCAGCGTGTCAGTCGCACGATAGTATAGGCCTACGGAACTTTTTTTTTTACATTTGTTACAATTCAGAGCTCAGAGAGCTTATATTATAAATATTTTATGTGCAAAATGATTTTGTTTTAGGCTTTCAAAATTTATTAGTTAGCCGCAATCTCTCTACGCAGTTAATGTTACGTAGTTTCAACGTGTAATTTACCTGTTCATATACAGTACATGTGCGTTTATTTATAGTTTATTCCCTGTCCAAACCATTTTAAAGGAAGACCTCGATAATCCGGCATATTCGATAATCCAGCATCACCAGATCCCCGAGCGTGCCGGATTATCGAGGTCTTACTGTATTTATATCAAAACATTCTTTACTTTCCGGACGACCCTCGTACTATTTAGTGCAGAGCTATAGAGTGGAGATATATTATGTTAAAATAATTCAATTTAAATTAATTTATAATTATTAAAGCTTAGTCTATACATACACACACACATATATATATATATATATATATAGTGGAGGAAAATTGGTCAAACAAATTTATGAAAAGAGATGTAATCGGGATGTTGAATTTTTTTATAAATGGAAATGAGTCGAAACCGAAAATCTCACCACACCAAATATGCTTTGTAAAAAAGTGCATAAATGTTCATTGTTAATGCATTTTGAGTGCATCGCTACACTAATTTTTAAATATCTATCTTCTATTGGGAATAGAAAATTAAGAAAAAAGAAAACACTCATAATTGAATAGACTATCAAACTGTTGGCTTATAGTTACGTTAACTACATCCTAACATAAAAAAATGAAAATTTCTCGATATTTATATTTGTTCACAGTAGAACCTCGATATTTCGGACTAACTGGGACCGGAGCCGATCCGGATTATCGAAAATCCGGATTAACCAGAGAATTACTAAAAACAGCGAAATAAAACACATGCTTAAACAGAAAATCACCTTTATGTAGTATGAATGATGTTGGACACATATTTACACAATAAAATCACTAAAAAACACATATATGTTTATGTACATATTTTCACTTGAAAAATAAAAATAAAACACTCAAATCTAATTTCTTGAAAAGAAGGACAT
>JAGFPH010004008.1:12278-24096 GCA_018207615.1 Philaenus spumarius | reverse complement strand
AATATAAAAAAACATCTGCATACAAGATAAATCAAAGTGAATAATAGATATAACATAATATATATCGAAAAGAAGTCAAATGAGAAAATTAGAAGAAAAAAACAGGCAGTCGTGTGACTGCCATCAGAAGTGAAAACATTTTAGCTTTATATAGTTTACTTTATTTTCGAGTTACTAAGAAGTATTTTTAAACAATGTATTAATGTTGCAATGGGATCTTAAATAATTGCGGAGATGCGACGGAGCCTTAAATAATTGTGGAGATAAGATAGAGCCTTCAATATTTGCGGAGATGTGATGAATCCTTAAATAATTGGGGAGGAGCTACGGAGACAGCTATATACAAAAGTTTCACTTACTTAGCTGAACTAAGTCTTTTGCAACATTTATATAATTGTTTACTTATTTACATGAACGATGCCGGGTACGACAGCTGTAAAAAGATTCCCTAATTTACCTGACCAAAGACGGGTACAACAGCAATAAAACTAAATAAAAGTAATATAATTATGTATTTTCAATGATAAAAATATGTGAGTTCTCATCTTCATCAGTAATTTCAATTACTCTTGTATTGCTATCATTATCTTTATCTGTTCATTCTAAAACTGATACTATAGGCTTATGATAACTAAAGTAAGAAACAAATAATTTTGATTGAAATCCATCCAAATGTCTTGTAAAAACAGCATCTATTGTAGTTTTGTATCTTGTGGTGCTTTTAAGTCGATCATTTGACATGTGGTTAATCCAAACTCTTGATTTAAAAACTCAATTAATGGTATATCTAATATTTTAAATGTTGACTATGATTTGAAAATTTTTTAAAAAGAAATATCATTTGTAAAATACATAAAAATATTCCTCCCCAACGGGGAATCGAACCCCGGTCTCCCGCTTGACAGGCGGGGATACTGACCACTATGCTACCGTTGACTGTGTTGGAATTGAGTTATTTTGTGCTATCTCTCTTTTGTAAACACAGAGGCGATGACGAATAATATCTGACGATCACGCGAGATCAGAGATTTTTACCCATCTGAAAAAGTGCCTAACGCGCCATAAGAAGTTTTCACTTCAAAAACTCAGGCTGTAGGCCTAGTTCGGATTTCTAAAACCAAGCACGATTTAAAAGGTTAAGAAGTTTATCAGTTTTACGCAGAATGCACAGATTCAATAATAAATTGCTGTTATCAGCCGCTGACTCATAAATTGTATACAGTCTGGAACAACAGAAGCTTGCATGAGTCATTGTTATAGATTAGTGAACTAAGAAGTGATAGACAAATCAAAATGGATGTTTTAGTTATAAAAAAATGATAGACCCTTTTGTATTTGTATTGAATTAATACAATCACATATATTATTTCTCAAGGCCATTTTTTTTGTCCGTACGCCATAACTTCCTTAATACATCATCAAATTACATAAATGAGGCATCATTTTAAAGCTTACCTCAACGGCTACAACGGAAAAATGTACAAAATACAATTATACGAAAAAAATAATAATAATGAGTCCGAAAGTAACAGTCGTGTTTGTAAGATCAAGTAAGTTGTAGGGATATTTTCCTAGCATTGGCAACACTGATGATAACAATACCCAGCTGGAGATCTGCCGTTACGCCACTACATTGATATTTTTAATTAATTGTAAGCGTGGTTATAAACAGCATTGTGGATACATCTATGTGTTGTTGTTTACCTTCTGCAAGTTGGTAACGCACTATACGCACTATACAATACTAAATATACGGTGTGTACTTTAATTAAGTGGGATTTAAGTAGGCCTAAGTTAGAATGCGAATGCTTCGCACGAGTCAGCTAGTAAGGTATAATTATCAGTTCCATATGTTATGTACTGCAGCATACTTTCTTCACTCTTACATCATTTTAGCTTGTGACTGTCTGGAATATCAAAAAGATTAATAGTTAGATATTAAGCTGTCATCAATCTTGACACACTTCCCAAAAGAGCCAAGGCTTAAGTTAGTGAATTTGCATGTTATTAGATTAATACACCATAACATTTGAATTTTTACCAATTAATATTGGCTTTCTTTTCTTTTGTTTTTACCAAATTTTATCCAATTAATATTTATTTGGAAAAAAAGTAGTTTATCCTTGCTTATATTTTTAATTGTTTAAAATCTGAGAAATTTTTTTTATTTTTACTTTGATCTGTAGAAGTGGGATGAACAAAACATATTTTACACATGGGAAGTATTTTTAATTTGTTAAACAGACACATTCATTTACACATACAAAAAATTATACCATTTTAAACCGTTATTTTTTATTTTCAAAAACATTGTAATATCGTCGGTGTTATGTAAAAAGACCGAATCCAACAAATTGCTATTTTTCAGGGGAGCTGTTTTAACATTTCACTTAACCGCAAAAACTGCAATATGTGAAAGAACTTTAGAAAATACATATAAATGTATGCATTTACTAACAAATTAAAATTTTACATAAAATACCCTTATAAATGATTTTTATTTATATAAATCGGTCTGCAGAATATTCACACTTTTATCATACTAATCATAAGTTTTTGTGCATTTGCCTTAAAGTTTAATATATATTTCAGGAGGAAAACAATGGATAATAAGTTTAAACTGTTGAGTAAAATGAAGCTCTTTACTTAAAACACAAAAATTGTTAAAAGTTAAAATCGTTAATTATATCTGTATGCAGCCCACATAATGTTATAATTTTTAGTGGTTTGTGCTTAAGTTGACATAAAATTGTATAGTAATATGTTTTAATAAATGTGATAAAATTAGTAAATACTGACAAAAACATTATTTTTCATTGATTAATTATGTATTAGTTGGACTTTCATGTGTTCTGAAATTCATCAATTAAGTTTATGTAATGTTTCATTTTTAGGCACAAGGAAATGTCCTCTTCCAGATGAGCCGACTACAATAAGCCCACCAACTACTACACCTACCCCAATCACAACAACAGTTTTACCGAATACCACAACTACAACACCTCCTACAACTACAACAGCTCCTACAACTACACCACCTCCTATAACTACACCACCTCCTACAACTACACCTTCTACAACTACAACACAAAAGACCACAACTATACCTCCTACAACTACAACACAAAAGACCACAACTACACTTCCTACAACTACAACACAAAAGACCACAACTACACTTCCTACAACTACCTCCCCATTCACTACACAACCTCCTACAACTACAACACAAAAGACCACAACTGAAAAACATCTTAAAATTACAACGGGCCACCCAGAACTCACAAGTACCACTCCTACCTCAGATACCACCACACCTTCTACTCCAACTAAACCAATATTGTCAGAGCATTTTCCAGAAAAAGAAGTATTAAAAGCCGTATAGACAGAACCCAAAACAAAGCTGATTAGTCTTCCACAGACAACTAGGCAAGCACTGTGAAGAAAATGCAAATTTGTATGTTATTGTAATTAAATTAAGAGGTGTGAAGTTTAAAAGTGCCTTTTATTCATTTGCATTTCTTAGAGAATGAAAAGTAAACTGTATAAAGATAAGTAAAAGATCATAGAGACAGAAACTGTTAAGAAATGGTGGCTGTGAAAAGGATAACGTCATTCTCTTTTGTAAATGGTAATTCACTAAACTCTTAATTGTTAATTGTATCTTTAAACTATATTATTCTTTTAACAATAAGACTATATAATTTAGTAATCTCATTTTATATTTTAATTGTGTTAACTATTTCTTTAAAGTTATTTCTTTAAATATTGTTAAATCTCAAAATTTGTATATGGTTGTTAGTTTTAGTTATACTGTAGGTGCACTTACAGTTGCATATTGCTAATATATATGTTAAGAAGTTTAAAGAGATTATAAAAGGCTGTTTTGAAATGTACTATCACTGATTCTCCTAAACATGATCTGTTTTACTTTTAATTTTTCATGCTGTATATTTTGCAATAAAGATTTCTAAATAACAATAAATATTTTATTTGAATAATTTTTCACAAATTCCACTAATTATGACTCTAAAGGTAAGGTGTACAGATAGAGTAGGTCTATCTAGGGCTACACAGCTGTTAGAGAACCCTAGTGGAGGCTGCTCTAAGTTCTAGCTGTAGATGGCCGACCCTAGGTGTACACAGTGTTTTGGTGCCCTAGCTAGACCAGTCGGTTGAATATTGGAAAGTGCTTTACTTAGAGTCAGTAGTGGATTCTTTTGGTTATTTGTTGTTTTTTTGGTGTTATATCTGTGTTTTATGGTGTTTCAATATGACTGAATTTGTGTGGAACCGTGAAAAAACAATAACATTAATGGAACATATTGAAGTCCAACCAGAAATTTGGAATTGTGCTCTGAAAGAGACAGAAATTTGAAAGCACAGTCATTTCAGGTGATAGCAGAAGCCATGGGAAGCACTAAATATTTTTTTCTCACTTGTTGCAAGAAATGTCAGTGTCAGCCGCTCTGAAGAGATAGACTTTCGTAGGTGTGTATTCATTTTGCTGATCCTGGGGGTAATTTTGACCAAAATATAATCATAGTAATTTTTGCTCAAATTCTTAAACAGTACTTGTACGGTTCAGAATCTTCTGAACATAACTTTTGCAATAATTTAGCGTGCATTCCCTCATATTCTCTTTTTGATATCCAATTCCTCACCCACAACCTTTTTTCCCTCTTCATAGTTTTCTTTTTTATCAAGGCACACACAACCACACCAGCTGCTAAACACTCTTTTGAAGGCATTTTAACTTCACAATGCAGCGCAAAAAAAAAACCTAGACACACTGCTTTCAGAAATTTTTAGCGCTGCTCTACCTACTGCATTTACGTTTGGCAGTGTACACAGGTTCAGAGAGTGCTCTAGCTAGATTTGTCTATCTCCGCTCTGCGAATGCTCTACCTAGGGAAAATTTCGCTACATTGTACACTATGTCTATATGGTTTTACAAATAATATGATGAATGATTTTATCTTAATGTTTGAAATGGGACATGAAGATGGGCTGTGTGCATTTATATTGATGCCATCAGGGATTGGTGATTTATGAAATGATCCCTGAATGATGCCACTACTGTTTATTTCATAAAATCTAATTTTGGTAACATTACAGTCTGTAACCCTCTTTTTTCCGCCTTTATGATGCTGCCCTATATTTGCTAGCAGAAGAATGTAAAACTAAATGCTAGTAGTGTACAGATCTGCTACTTGGAGAGCTGTAGTCAACTCAGAAATATTTTTTCATTCCTGCTTGAGGCTTAAAGAATGATGTCAACAAGGTATGTAAAGTAGTCATTTAGTTAGGTCTGTTTCACCGTTTGAACTTTATGCTATCTCAGTTTCTAACTAACTATTACTAGTATAGAGTTAGACAGTACATGCACTTAATGAAAGAAATCACTTTGAAACTGTTTCAGGCTGTTTATTTCAAACTGAAAACTTTGGCCTAAAAATTTACAAAAACCTAAAAAAAATCACATTTTGAGTTAAATGTTTGTATGGATTAAAAATTCTACAATGTAAAAATAACACATATTGACAGTTATTATTGAAACTATTGAAGAATTTGGTAAACAAAATTTTAATTGGAGTTTTCAAGTTTATCTAAATGCAGATAAACCCTGAGCCGAACCTTGCATATGTCTTTAGAATTTGACGACCAATCACTCCAATTTGATTTCTTTATCTTGTGTCATGGCCACATCAAATGTTCAAGATAGGCATAAACACTGAAGAGTTCTATCACATGGTTAATAGTAACAAGTAAATTGTCTAGTAGGTACCGGGATGATTTCATTGATTGGGATACAAGTTTTGGAAACCCATTATAGTGGTTTACTCAATTGTATTTCAATTTGGCGGATCAGACCATTTTTCATACCTGTATTAATTACTGTGCCATAATACCCTATTATAACTAATTTTTTTAAAGAAAAACCACTTGGATAAGAAAAAGTAGAACAGATCATATCTTGAGAAAAAAACATATCACAAGTAGGAAAAACATGGGTGATGTGCACCAAACCAAGTTCTTGAATTAGAGAGTAATGCTCTTCCTTTTTAACTTTGCAAAAGCTTTTAGAATGAGCTTTCTTTACAACCAACATGTCGTCTTTCCTTCTATCCAAATATTAAGGTTTTAGCTGCAGGATTCCAGGTTTATTCTGAAATTCAACCCTAACGTGTTGCTTTGCTCTCGTTAGCGAATTTTCATAGGAAAGATGAGCTATTGCAGTGGACTCTTATGGTAAGACTTAAGGTTAGGAGTAGTAAATGACCATTGATCATGGTCCTCAGAACACGTTTTGGGGAGTCATTAGAAATTATATATATAGGTATAGATCTGTTTGCACCCTAATGGCCACATTTTAAGCCCGATTTGTTCCAAATTTCCTACACACGTTAGTTGTCTATGTCGCTCGGACGAGTTCGTTAGCCAAAAAAATCCAACAACCAGAAGCATGTTTTTTTTTTGTTACCGGAAGTAACTATTTTTTTAGACTTTAGGACGAGAATTAAACTTTTTATGATTTATCTAAAAAAAATTAATGTAGGACATTATTCTGCACATTTTGTTTTGTTTTACATGGTCTGATAGCTCACTTAGTTATCCCAAAATAGATCAATACGTAAAAGTACCGGGTTCAAATCTACATAAGGGATTTTATTGTGGGGGCATCTTCTGATTCGAGGCTGACGGCCGAGTTTGTAGACTGCGAACGAAGCGAAGAAGCCCATTACCTGAGGCCGCAAGGTCGAGTTTTTCTGCTGCGAGTGGAACGAAGGAGGTGTGAGTCGAAGCTGGAGGCTTAAGTGCAAACAAATTCTACTAATATATTTGTACACACATTTGAGCAGACCAATTTCACAAATAGTTGGTTGAAACTCTAAAACATATAAACTTAATTTTGTAAATTCGCTCAACTCATGTCATTGGTTCATCTGCATGGTCAAATTATTATTTTGTTCTAGTCTATTCCATGGGGACGGGAAACATCAGTGTTTTTGACCTGAGCAGAGAACCCATATGCAAGGTCCGCCGGCTTAGGATTTACTTGCTATTTAGAAAAACTTAACAACTTTGCATGACCGGAAGTTTTTTTCAAAACTAGCGCCCAAAAGCTAAACTTTTACAACTAAAGGAAGGTTGAAGAAATTTCAAATGTTAACATATTAGGGGCCTTTACACTTGTCGGAAAGAGTCTATGTGTAAAGGTTGCGGCTGGAGTGGGGAATTGTGTACGCGGTACGCGCTAGCATGCATGTAATCCCGACCCTAGAGTTTTCTGGAACTCTAAAGTCAGTACGAGCATTCCCATCCCTTTAGGAACTGATTCGGTGTTTTACTTTTAATTTTATTTAGTTTATCTCCCAATTAAAATGAATGTTTGTCAATATTTAAAAAAAATGTATTAGTAGCTTAAATATGTGTGAAGTATCAAATAAGAATGCACTCAAAGCTATGAGTGCACTTTTTGTTTATGAACTTTATCATAACATTCTTGATTTTCCTATCTGTGTTAGATATTTACTAAGCTATTTATTCCAAACCAGAGGAAAACAAAAGGAAAGAAATGATTTTGTAAGGATGGCTCCGTTTAAAATCCTTATAATCCAAAAAATGTTTGTTGATTACTTTAACATTAATTTTATTTCAAAGAAAACATTTTGGTCAACAATTAATGTTCAGAATTGATACACAGAAACTTGTTTCTGACCTATACCTACAATATTAGTTATTAGGTATTGTTTAACATTATTTGTTCTAATGTACATGTGTAGGATAAAAAGAACAAAACGTTTTGTTTCACAAACATTTCTTATAGTAAATCACTAGACTTAACGAATGTAGAAATGCTTCATTGTAGATGTATGTGGCATTACTGACTATTCAATGAAATGAAGATAATAAATAAAAAAGCCTAATGGGTGGATCTCTTATCAACAGACAGTTAAAGGTCATTACACTGTATGTTAACAGAACTAACACATCCTAAATAGTTTGTTTCATTATTTATTTAATTGCTTTGTGTATTACTAATAAATAAAATATAAACAGTTTGTTCGTATGACTAAGTACAAAACAAAATGAATCCAATGATAAAATATCTTACTTTTCATTATTACTAACCGTTCCTAGTTAGGAGACATTGCGAGAAATAGCTGCGATTTAAAAGCAACGCTTGTGTATTTACCGTAGGGATATAATATTGAGTGTGTCAATCATTTTTTTTTGTTGCTCCGTCTCCACACTGCTAGACTATTTGACAGCGCTCAAAGGATTTACTAGAGTGGTATAACATACCCTTATTTAAAGGCCACTAAAGAATACCGTTGCGTGACGGCCAATAGAATGGGCGCGCAGCGTTGCCATATCTACTATATAGTCTCGAACACTCCTGGTATTTATCGCTCGAGGCTTGAGCGCACAGTTTAAAGAATTATAAATGCGTTGAGTCAGCAGCGTTCAGTTAGAAGCGTGGGAAGAACGTGACAACGTTGCACTAAGGCGATTGGAGCGTTCAAGGTCTCGGTGTAGCCTACACAAGCCCGTCCCTCAACGGTATTTTTTCGTGATCTTTACTTTTTTAATCACTGCTACAGCAATATTTTGTACAGAACCGTAACATTCCTTCATGCTTCACTAATAAAATGTAAACTAGACTTAAGGGTCAGCTCTAGTAAAACAGACAGCAACCCGCGACTCCCTATAGCGGCGGTAGGTTACGCGGACATTGCTCATCCTAAATCCATTTAAAACCCCCAATTGTTCAAATAGCGTTTTTAAAAAAATACAAAACTCTTGGGGACAAAATTCTTCATCCGAATGGCTTGGTAATTTTTCGTTATAATTAATAGTTACAACGTAAAAAATATTTAAAATCACCCTATAGCGGTGGTAAGTTACAAGGACATTGCTCAGCCTAAATCCATTTAAAACCCGCAATTGTTCAAATAGCGTTTAAAAAAAATATCAAACTCTTGGAGACGAAATTCTTCATGCGAATGGCTTGGTAGTTTTTCGCTATAATTAATAGTGACAACATAAAAAAATATTAAAAATAAATGTTTTAAATCTATATATATAATAATGAATTGCTGTTCGTTAGTCTGGCTAAAACTCGAGAACGGCTGGACCGATTTGGCTATTTTTGGTCTTAAAATGTTTGTAGTAGTTCGTAGAAGGTTTATACGTAAAGAAAAGTTTGAACAGTTTCCCGAAAAAGTTTCAAATTTGGAAGAAACTGAACAGCATTTATTGTATGAACTCAAAACCATAGCTCACAAAAACAGCTGTTCGTATAAAAAGCTTATGTTTGTTTACATGTATTACCATAACAACATTACTTAGCAAATTTATAATCACTTTAATACTGTTCAAAACCAACAGCTTTTTAAGGTTAGATTGAAAAACTATAGGCTAAACAAACACAAATAAAAATGCTTACAGAATTATTATAATTCAACTCAAACATTGGTTATTAAATATCTATATAGGCCTACTTAGAGATATGCTGTTTAAAATTATTGTTTATATAAATTATATTTTATCTATTATATAAATAAAATAGATAATTTGGCTAATTTTGGTCTTGAATTATTTGTGGAAGTCCAGAGAAGGTTTAAAAGGTGAATAAATATGAATTGCTGTTCGTTAGTCACGCTAAAACTCAACTAAACATAATTAATTTTAGGTTAGGCCTACAATGAACCAAAACACTTTTATTTACAACCAATTTCTCTAATTTAGAATCGGGTTATTATTCTTCAAAATCCAACAGCTGTTTTAGGTTAGATTGACAAACAACACTAACAAAAATCAACGAAAAATACTTACTGTATTATAATTCAATTCAAACATCGGTTGTTACATATCTATTTACTTACACATATGCTGTTTAAAATATTGTTTATATAAATTATATTTTATCTATGAATTGTTTAATACTTTTCAAATCATATTTCCACTGTTAAAAATAATAATAATAAAAAATTTGTTACCAGGCATAACCATAAACATACATGAGTTTAAACATAATTATATCAAACACTAAACAAACAATATGAATGCAACTAAAAGCCATTAAAAGATCACATTCTTATCTTTATTTTGATATAAAATTGTATATTTAAATACTAAACAGTATCTTATACTAATTAGGCCTATAAATTTAAAATTAGAAACTCTATTTGAACCACTTTGTTACATCCAGAATTTTAACACGGATGTTACTGAAAAATAAACAAACAATCTGAATGAAACAAAAGCCATTAAAAGATTACATTTTTATCATTATTTTGATACATAATTGTATATTTAAATACTAAACAGTATCTAATACTAATTAGGCCTATAAATTTAAAATTAGAAACTCTATTTGAACCACTTTGTTACATCCTGAATTTTTACACGGATATTACAAAGTGATTCAAATATATTTTCTACAACCCACAGCTGATTCAAACCTCTTTTCCATTGTTTTACTTTTGTTTTCCCCGCGATCTTCAGTTGTTTATTGTCAGTCGAATTGTGATTATGTTTTTAGTTCATCGCAATCTATATATATAAAAATTAATTGCTGTTCGTTAGTCTCGCTAAAACTCGAGAACGGCTGGACCTATTTGGCTAATTTTGGTCTTGAATTATTTGTGGAAGTCCAAAGTTAGTACTATAAATTGGTATTAATTGGTATAAATTGGTATTTATTTTGTATGGTTACAAAGAGTGTATCCTTATATCCTTGAGAGTGACGATTACCGCTACGTTTTTGGTTGATCTTTTGTAATAGTGACATTTTACTGCTAAGTGCACGAGAACTTTTCTCACTTTGATTAATTACAATTTACGATGCCGAGGAGAAGACGACCTGACTTAGGCCGTCACAGTCAATCAAATGTGCAAAGATCTACCTCACGTGCTAACCGCACTGATGACCAGAGAGAGACAGATCAAGAAAATAGTCGTATTGCTATTTTAGAATTGCGTTCTTTAGTGAGTGTCAATGAAGTAGATAGGCTTAGAATGCAACGAGTTCGTGCACATCAAACACAACAACAGCGAGCACGACATAATGAAATTGAGCGATTCCGCAGACGCAGTGCTCCTGTGATTCTGGAACGAGCTGCATTCCACTATGATCCGGCAATAGATTATTGTGCCGACAAATCAGTAACAATTGGGGAAATGACAATAATTTGTAAATATTGTAAGGCATTAAAATACAGTGATGAATCTACTGGATTATGTTGTGCTGGAGGCAAAGTAAAATTGCCACAATTGGTCCCACCACCAGATCCTTTACGCTCTTTAGTTTCTGGGATTGGAAGTGATTCTAAGCACTTCTTGGCCAACATTCAGAAATATAACAACTGTTTCCAGATGACATCGTTTGGCGCTACACATATAATACTGGACAATTTCATGCCCACTTTCAAGGTAATTATACCATATATTTTTTTAGAATATTCAAGTTTGTATTAAAATATATATCAGAAATAATTATTGGACAAATCTTTAAAAATTACAGATACAAGGACAAATTTATCACTTACTGGGGTCACTGTTACCACTACCAGATACAGATCATCAATTTTTACAAATTTATTTTATGGGCAATTCAGATGCGGAAGTTGATAAACGTTGTGCTCACAATCCAACAGTGAAGAGAACCATTGTCCAGGAATTACAAATGTTTCTTCATCAAAACAACAATTTAGTAAACATGTTCAAAATAGCATTGGATCGGATGCCATCTGACAGCCATAATATTGTCATTCGAGCAGACAAAACACCTGCCGGTGAACACACAAGA
>JAGFPH010004007.1:100284-126090 GCA_018207615.1 Philaenus spumarius | reverse complement strand
TTTTTTGGCGGGCTAGTTTTTACAACAAAGTTGTTTTTTAGGAGATATCACATCTTTTTGCATTGATAGTTTTATGGTGGTTTCTGATACCATTCCCTATCCAATGAAGTTCAATTAAAAGGTCGGATTTCTTATCATTTCTACATTTTTGTTAATTTATTTCTCTTTTTTTCATCTTTTTTTAAGACGAAAAACACGTGTTGTTATCATCGCTTGTATTTTTGTTACTGTTATGTTATCTAAGTTTCTAATAGTACACATTTTTCCTAATAAAATCTGATAATGAAAATTTTATTGTTTTTTCTATGTTTTAAAATATATTTTATAATGAGCTAGTATGCATAGAATAGGTGGGCGATTTGTGCCTTGACATGATTATTAAAACTATGATTATTTTATTACTGTAACGTCGTGTTAAACCCATGTTTAACACGACGTTACAAATCACGTCGTGTTCTGGGGACCATGATCAGTGCTCACTTACTACACCCAACATTATTAATATTGCATTGCCATAGGTCCTTGATAAGTGTGCAAAGTTTAAAATCAATCAGACGTTTTGAAGGGGGTGAAAATCACGTCGTGTTCTAGGGACCATGATCAGTGCTCACTTACTACACCCAACAAAATTTATAAAATTAATATTGCATTGTCATCGGTAATTGATAAGTGTGCAAAGTTTAAAATCAATCAGACGTTTTAAAGGGGGTGAAAATCACGTCGTGTTCTGGGGACCGTGATCAGTGCTCACTTACTACACCCAATATTATTAATATTGCATTGCCATAGGTCCTTGGTAAGTGTGCAAAGTTTAAAATCGATCAGACGTTTTGAAGGGGGTGAAAATCACGTCGTGTTCTGGAGACCATGATCAGTGCTCACTTACTATACCCAACAAAATTTATAAAATTAATATTGCATTGTCATCGGTAATTGATAAGTGTGCAAAGTTTAAAATCAAATCCAACGTTATGAAGTATAGGATTTATTATAAAATAAACATTTTTACCCCTTGGGTGAGGGTGTAGGGGGTGGGGGAGACAAAATGCACAAAAGGCACCTCCTTGGAGCCTAACGAATCTATGGTCAAAATTTCAGCTCTATCCGTTAAGTCTACGAGGCTGTAGCCCTGTCAAAGAACGAGAAAGAGAAGGAGAAAAACGTGAAAAAAGTCGATTTTTAAACTTCTATAGCTCCGACACCTGATGGTCCCAAGAGTTGAAATTTGTTATACGTCCTCATGGGCCACTCAAAAATGAGTGTATGAAAAATCAACCCTCAAGGACTCCATGGGGCTGAGTTACGGGTGGGTGAAAACCCCTACTTGTGTTGTCGTGTAAACAGTGTCTTGGTCGCTTTTTCGAGTTTTCGCTTTTTATGGCGGGCGAATAGTTCATAGTTGAAGATCTTCGAACAAGGTGAAAGGTCTTGTTGCATGCTTCTAACGTATGTAGTTATTTCTTCAAAAAGTTCCGCAATGGTAGTCTTTTTTCGGAAGGTGCTTTTTTTCAACATTCAGCACACTTAAGCGACAGGTAGTGAAAGGTCGTGGGAGAGGATGGATATGGAAAGATGTGTTGCTCGGGAAATCATTTTGTAATTATTCAAATTTATTTCTAAATAATTAAATCGTTATGGGTTATAACTTATTTATTGTTCACATATTTATACAGTATTTACATAATACACACAAGTTTTTTTTCCTCGGGTTTTTGGTTCTAGGCTCAATACTTTATTTGAAATTGCTTTATAGGCCTAGGCCTAACCTAAATAGACGTTTAAATAAAAAAAATAACTTATACTTATATTTATAATTTAATTTTGTCACGTATACTAAATCTAATATGTGAATATGTATTTGAATTCCTTTTATCAAAATAAGTTTATTTTATTTAAATTTAGATTATAAATTACTCTCAAAATATAACACTTTACTACCTTATATTTTTTCTTATTCTAGTCTTAGTTCAAATTATGTAACCAGCCATATTAGTCTTTAATTATATACTCATTCCTCCTTCAATTCATTGTAATGGCATTATTATGTCTCTATTAATTTATTTTCTATAAAATACAATTTACAGTTTAGTAGCTATACCAAGTTATATTTTCTTATCTTGCCCACCTTTTTTATAATTTTTTTTAACAAAACCCTTCCATCATTTTTATTTCTAACCACTTTTTCTTCTTTTACATATCTATCAGCTGATCCATTTGTATTATTCAGTAGTACCTACTATACTATTCTACAAGCACTTCCTTTTATATTATATCCTTCTCATACTATAAGCCTAAATATAACAAATTGGCTTTGTTACAATGTGGTTGCCAAACTTTCTTTCAAATAAAGCAACAGTGGTAGCGCCATCTTGCAAGAACCACTGAGAACCGAAAACCAGATTGATCGAACAACAAACCACTTCAGATCTCTTGTAAAAGGTTCAAAGATGTTCTCTTTGTAACGTACCTGGTTTTACAGTAACAACATTCTCATTATAATCTTCAACGAAATACCCAGGAACGTATCCTGTAACGTACCCAGCGAACTATACTGTAACGCGCTCACTTTGTTGAAGCTTCTCTAAGACTTCGTCAGGACGATGAAGTCCGAGAAAACACGTTTGTTTGTTTATGAAAATGTTTAGGTGTACGTGACTATCAGCTTGAAAAACCATGCATTTTGTTTTCATAACTAATTGCTAACATCGAGGCACAATAAGCTACTGTATTTTTTCTCCCTCGGATTTTGTCCATTGTTGATGTTACGTGTTGGTGTTAGTGCTTAGTCTGACGAAGCTTACAGTGTTCGGCGAAACAGCGCTGTAACTACGTCTTCAACCACGGAGTAGAGTAATATCATAGATCATGAATAATAAAATAGATTATGCATGCATACGGAAGCTGTGTGCCGAAAAAAAGGTTGTCGGGAAAATAGTGCATTATCGCGCCGCGATGTAGCGCTAGAGAGAAATCATTGGTACCATTGGTGCTTCACACCGCTACCGGTATTTCCCCAATAGATAGCGCCACTATCGTCGAATTTCCAGTGGACTCAAATATTGCATTGGATCGGAGTTCTATTAGGTTATCCAAATACAATGGTAATAGGCAGCCCAGATGGCGGTGCCAGCAGGAAGGCAAAAGGCAACTACTACCCTTTTGCGGAAACAGACTCATAACTCGGCATTACCAAAAACATTTCTCATTCCTTATCTTTCGGTTTCTAGTTTTAAAATCCTACTATGTAAATATAATTTTTGTTGAGTAAACTATGCATGGGTAAATATAAATTAGGTACAAATAGATATCGTAAAAAACAATTTTATAAGAATAGTCAGAGACAGTGGTTGTGAAACAATGTCTTCGTGTAGGACAGTATGCAATTGGCCGACGGAATGAGTAGTAAAGTGTTCCGCCAACTGGCCTGCCCCTAACTCTACTGACAACCTGTTCAAGGTATTCATAGTTCAAGTGTACAACAAGTTTGTTTGTTTTTATTAACAATTTAACCGTGCGATGAATCATTTTATGATTGTATTTGAGACAACAATATAGTAGTCAGAAATTAAGATTATTCCTGTGTATATTAGCTAGTTAATTGAGAAATATACGAAAATGTAGAACTTCACTTATAAATAAAATAAATGAATGTGAACGAAATACAAATCTAGGTAAGAAGGTGGTGTAGATATCGTGTCACTGTGCAAAACGTAATAGGAAATCGAAATATTTGACTTTTTCTAGTCAAACTATGTTTAATTTTCAAAAACTAATAACTTGGCTTGGATTGCTTATTTTTTAACATAGCTAGCAATACTACGGTATTCGCCAAATAAACCAAACTGAAATTAAAGATGGTGTGGTTGGATTTAGAACAGATGATTACATTGTTGATTGTTGCCAGGCCACGTGGCTTCTTATTACTTTCTTGTTTGAGGTTATTTATCGGTCTAATGGTTCTAACCGAGTGAAATTTTTTATTGTAGAGCATTATTTTCGCTCATACAGAACTAGTCGTTACGGTGGACCTAGTTTGATACGAACTGCTGTAGAGTTTCAAGCACTCCATTTAATGCCGTAATGATAAGTGATGTTGAAAAGTTTCGTCATATGGGTGGTATTTTTACTCAACGTAAAGGGAGTTTAAGCAGATAAAAACGGCATCTACAAATGAAAACCACGGTAGTAAGTTTTGCAGTTAATGAAAAGAAACTTTCACGCGACATCTTTGAAAATGAACAGCCATAATACGTCTTTGAGAAGAATGTTTAAAACCCTTGGTGGATTTCCAATTCTACCAAGTATCTTCGATCATTAGTATAAATCGTATACTACTGTTATAGTGATGGGGTGATACAGCTCGCGTGATCTTATGTCAAACCACAAATAATAATTTTGAATACATAAACCGCTCTCTTTGACATTGGGTCCTCCAATAATTTCAGGTGTATGCAATAAAACATAAAACCTAACTCTTAGGCTACGGTTACACTGGAGCCGATTTTCGACTCGGGCGTGTTTTGAAATTTATCGTTTTCTGGTCGTGTACCTTCTTTGTTTGGAAATGGATCTTGAGCTTTTAATTAATTTAGTCCAAGAAAGTAGAGCCTTGTGGGAGGCATCTTCAAAAGCTTACCACAACAGGGATGTGGCCAGAAAGTTGTGGGCGGAAATTAGTGGCATTATGAATATTTAAAGTAAGTACCTACATTGTATCTATACAGGGTGTTTCAAAACTCTTGTCGGATATTTTAGGACATTGTTACTGAGGCTGAACAAACACGAAATGAGCAGTCATTTGTTCCAAAGCTGCATTGTTATCTGGGTGTTTGTATGCAGGTGTTTTTTACTTAATAATTTATTATTTGAAACTTTCTTCAAACACGAAATGACTGCTCATTTTGTGTTTGTTTAGGCCCACAATCCCCACAAGAGTGTTTGGGAAATGTGTGGAAATAATTTACGTAGTGATTCCTGGGGTCAAAATAAGTAAAAAAGCTTATATGAGCATATGTCCTATCTCGTTTCGCCTGTCTGTCTGTATGTGCTTTTTACAAAAAGATTCATAGCTACCTTAAGACCTTTTCCCCGAATCTTAACGCTGTATCTCTAGCCATTAAGGAGCTATTAATCTTTTTCTAAAAAACACATACAGACAGACGCTAAACGAAAAGACATACAACATATGCTCATATAAACTTTTTTGCTTAATATAAACTTTCCCCGCTGAATATGTAGATCAAATTTTTTTATTCAAGTTACAAAAACAAACTTTAAGTACTATCAAAAACAAATCAAGAATATTGAAAGTCGACAGCTCCTGGTCCGTTGAAATACATTTTGAATTTATCACGAATACCATAGGCTTCTCGAGTTGATCTGTGATAGCGCCTCGGCCCAGCATTGCACGCAGTTGAACCACTTTCTTGTTGCAGTAAACATTCATCTAGTCCCTGTTTATCAATCATGATATTATGTAATAAGCAAATAGTGGTGACTATTTCGTCCACATGGATAGGATCAACTTGCAACTCAGTCTTCAGACATCTCCATTTTGCAACTAATATTCCAAAAGCGCGCTCCACAGTTTTCCTGGCACGACTGTGCCTACTCGTCTCGTAATGTTGTAAATATTTGATAAATTTGTACTGTGAATAAAAAACTATATTTTACATACCTCAGTGTCACTGCAAGTCTTTCTTCAGGGGTTATACACTTCCTGAAATTAGAATGTTTTTCGATGAATGGCTTGATCCCGTTCAAAATGTAGAAAAAAGTATCGGGTTTCATCCTAAAATACTCTTCTAATTTATCGGGTTGTTCTAATAATCTGCTCATAATGAATGAAACTCCCCACTATCTTCCCTCTCCAAAAATATTTCATTCACCCACTCACGTCGTTGATTATTAAGCAAAACATAACTCAGCAATGGCGTTGCAGTCAGAAAATTAAGTTCAAGCATATTAATATCGGACATCTTTTAACCACGAGGGAAGGCGTTCGAAAGAAAAAATCGGAGCCAGTGTAACCACGCTCGTCGTCCGAATAATTCGCCAGAATCGTTAGGCCGTACTCTGGCGAGCAAAAGTCGGCTCCAGTGTAACCGTAGCCTTAGGGACCCACTGTCCGACAGTATCCTTTAACAGTCACATTTTGCGTTTTTAATCTTATCAGAAAGTAAATAATAACTTTCAAAGTACTGAGAACTTTTGTTGGACAAAGCGCGGTAACAAAAAACTAACAACCCCTACTTCCAATGCTTGTTAACAAACCGCTAACTTTTAATTAAATTCTTGTTAAGTCGAGTTGTAAACTAAAAGGTTAGGTTAAGTAGAGAAGCGAACATTTAAATGTAACTTTCGTGTTTGAAAGTTTAATACACCCGGAGGGACATAACATTAGTGTTTAAAAAAAAATTATTGTATTTTAAAATTAATATACTCACAATCAGACTATGAAATTATTTTAAAATAGCTAGTTGTGTATAGTGTGTCGAAGCGGGTCAAAAACTTAACACCAACAAAGGTAGAAACATACTTAAACCTTAAGGTTAAAACAAATTCAAAGCATTTCTTATGGTAATAAAAAAAACTTGAGAACTAATACTATTATATTAACTCTCTTCGCACACAAAACTCCTCAACGACTCACGGCTTTGCCGTTCGCTCCCCATCTACACTCGCGACGAAACAAAGCAAGCAGGTTATTGAATAATCTGATAATTTCATGGAAATTACGATTGATTAGTGCAGAGGCACTTGAATCGGTCTAGAGTGGTGGGGATAGAGTCGACCTAGATCCTGGCGCATGTGTATTAAGGTGTATTTGAGTGAATGACAGGATTATTTTATATAATAGAGAAATAATATTATAATACTTATAGAATATATAAATTTAAAATCCTATTACTTTAAATGAGCAATTTTATCTTTGCATCTTTGTATCTGTCGCGGATCTCGAAAACGGCTGTAACGATTTTAAAAAACATTTTATTTATGTGAAGTTTTGATTTTTTAGTTGACAGAAGATAGTAGAACTAGGACTAAAATCGTAATGAAAACCTCTCACGTTTCTAAAGCATGTATTTGAGGTATTAATCTTGCAATTACTGTTAATATAAGCCTGGTTTCATAATTTTAGTTGACAGAAGATATTAAAACTACGCCTAAAATCGTAGTGAAAGCTTTTCAGGTGCTCGGTCACCCAGGTACAAACGAGCCAAAGATTAGCGAGAACCTTTAGCGAGTTTTCCAACTGTGAGCGAAGCGAAGCAGTCATCTGGGGCCGTAGGCCGAGACGGGGTTCGGACAGGAAGCGTCCAGGGGCAGAGCCCCTAGTTATATTATTATTTAAACACAAACGTTTCTATTTAATACAAAAAGGTTCTAGTATTTGATCACCAATAATTCACGCGAAACATTGATTTTGTTTGAATGCTGAGATCATATTCAATTATAGATTTTTTAAACTAAACGCTAAAACGTATTAATGAAGAGCTATTTTCAAGGCAGACTGTTCAGAATCGCATGCAAACCTACAACTTGGAACATTACATTAAAAAAGTGGCTAAACACTTGTTTTAGGTGAAACCAGTAAAGATACCACCAAATTTATTAAAATTACATAAATGTTGTACTTCCTACTTTATTAATTTTTAAGTAGTATTATAATAATAGTATTCACCATTAAAACTAATAATTAAAGTAAACGCTTCAATACAATTGATCCCGAAATCATCTTCCAAAGTGAGTCAAAACTCAAAACTATTAGGTAAATTAGCTGTTATGGATATTTTACCCGCCAACATTTTGCACAGGAATGAGATTTCGAATTTGAACATTTGTCTGTGTTTATTGAGGTTTACATTAAACAATTTTGAGAACCCAAAAAAGGGCATTTTACAGAAGAGGTTGATAATGAGTCATACTCTTGTAAGATAAATATTGAAATGAGCTCACAAATGCTTCCGCCCTGTGCCCAACCATAGGCCTACATCTTAAAAAAAAAAACTATCATGAAAATATGATTTCGTAAGTAGGCTCAATTCCAATAAAAATTAAACTTGTTACGTTAAAATTGTACATATTTAAAATATACCTGCAATTTATATTTAACTAATAATTTTCAGCACTTTCTTTATACGTAATTTTTCTTTCATAATTTGTTATTTCAAAATATGATAACCCCTTTTAGGAAATTCAAGAATAATTTTATTCGTAAGACATTTTCTATCAACCGAGTCGTATTTGTTGTTTACCTAAGAAAATTTACTTCTACCCCCAAAGATAACTCCGATAATCTAACTTTATTGTTACACTAAACAGGGTGATAACTAGTAAAAATCACCTGTCTATCAAAAATAATCTTTATAAACTATTGGTTCATCACGTGACTTCTAGTCATATATATGAATTTTAATGACACCCAAAAACATGTTCTGGGGACCATGATCGGTGCTCATTTGTTGCTCCCGACCTTGGGTCTCACCATAAGGGCCACTGCAATAGCTCATTTTTCCTATGGAAATTCGCTAATAAACACACAATACTCATAACACATACACAAGTAATTAAGACGCGCAAGACATGAATAGGTGCGCGCCTTCACGTGGAGGATATAGAACTGCAGAGATTACTTACTGATTGCTATTTTCACTTATTTTCTGTAAATGAAAGATGGTCGTGTCGTACAAATAGTTAGTCATGCGATTGGCTTTTGTAATAATTTAAAAAATGTTTTTACTAGAGTAGTAAAACCTTTGAAAAACAAAAAATAGTTGGTAAAAACTAAACTAGTAATTTACTAATTCTTTGAAGTTAGGGCAAAAGGGCTTAAGTCAGAAACTGTTAATGATACGGTAGAAGTACTCAAAGTTTTGACAAACTCATAGCTTGCATTGAAGTATATATTATAAGAGAGAAAAGAAGGGGCGAGATAGGCATTACGGTGCACATAACTCAAGTGCTGTTTTCTTCTCAGACTGACAAACCATAGCTGAGTGGATAGCGTATAATCTTCCTGATCAGAAGATCCTGGGTTCGAATCTTGGCTAGACTAGGTAACTTTTCATATCTGTGGTTTGAGGGTAGGAGGGCGGAAGTAAAGCAAAACGGTGGTTGGCTCGCTTCCCAGCTGACGGGATATGACTGGTCTCCTGCTTGGGGTGTTTTGCATAATTTTTATAAGATATTTATGTATGTGTATATATATATATTTATTTTTAAAAACCACGAAAATTCGTTTTTTATAAAACTTCTACTTTTTTACCATTGAATTTGACCACGTAACCATTGAAATCACAAACAATATATATGTTATTCGTACAATAACAGTTCATTAACAATTTCTGACTTAAGCCCTTTTGCCCTAACTTCAAAGAATTAATATTGTAGTCTATTAATTTTTATGAATACTCTATGGCATTTGTAAAATTGTATGAGTCTACCTTTATTGGTGTTCAAGTAATTGAACCGGACCAGGAAATTTAGGCCACACTGAATAATGTCATAGTATGCAGGTTACATAAATCGTGTTCTGAAAGTGTCAATATTATTTTTAAGCACAAGTTACATCTTTTTATAAATGAAAAACAGCTAGCGTGACTCTAAGCCTACCCTTTAGAGTGTATATCAATGTATTGCGTGATGGCGGAATCGCTTTGCAGTTAATTTCTTGGAAACGTTAAAACTAAATGGACTCAAGAAGGGTGCTCCTAAAAAAAAGGATGGGAAGTTTGGACTCTTCCGCACGGGAGAAGCGCACAGATTGTTTTACCTCTGCAGCAGGTTTTTATTTTGCTTTGGCCTATTGTGTCGGAAAAGGTTACCTTCGATAATAGTAATGAAATATACTATTTTCTGTTCCCACGTTGAACTGCTACAACATTATTAGTGTAAGTGAAAATGAAAGTAAATGTTTAATGTGTGACATGTAAACGTAATATGTATATACGTTGTGTCATGCTTGTTTGGCTCGGAACCGCGAGGGACGCCAAAACTCAATAGTTTCGGTTTTTCTGCGCTCACGTGCGAAGTACATCTACATATGTAATTCCGTAAGCCCAAATTTGCAAATGAAATTGTGAGCGAACGGTAGGTCGTAGAAAGCTGGGAGGGGTCTCATTTTAGAGGTCTGGGCATGAAGTTTTGGGGGGAAATATTCATTTTTGTTAATTGTGTCACGAAAATTTGTTACGGAATAAAATAATTACCATTTAAATAGCATGGGAATATGTAGGTGTAAATCAGGTGATTTTAGTGTTAAAAACAGGTGATTGTATACAATAATTGCCATTTAAATAGCATGGGAATATATAGGTGTAAATCAAGTGATTTTAGTGTTGAAAACATTTGATTGTATATAAATTGGAAAATTCAGCTAACATAACAACACCTAAATGTGCAGTTGTGTGATGTGTTTTGTTATTATAGCTGTGTTTTTGTTTCAAAGTGAGAATTAAAATCAAAACTTAGGCTATATGATTAAACACATTATAAAATTATTTCAACTGTACTATTTTACTGTAATGAATAACGCTGGAAGACCACCTCGCAAAGGTAGGCCATCACGAAGAGCCTAGAAATAAATATAGCCTATATATAGGGGCTATTGCAACTACAAGCCACTAGTTTCATATAAACACTAAAAGCATTGTGTATTATATTTTTTACACACACATATATCAACAAAAATATTTATAAATGTATGAATAATCCATCATCTATATATATAAAAATGAATTGCTGTTCGTTAGTCTCGCTAAAACTCGAGAACGGGTGGTCCGATTTGGCTATTTTTGGTCTTAAAATGTTTGTAGTAGTTCATAGAAGGTTTATACGTAAAGAAAAGTTTGAAAAGTTTCCCGAAAAAGTTTCAAATTTGGAAGAAACTGAACAGCATTTATTGTATGAACTCAAAACCATATCTCACAAAAACAGCTGTTCGTATAAAAAGCTTATGTTTGTTTGGATGTATTACCATAGCAACATTACTTAGCAAATTTATAATCACTTTAATACTCTTCAAAACCAACAGATTTTTAAGGTTAGATTGAAAAACTATAAACAAACACAAATAAAAATGCTTACAGAATTATAATTCAACTCAAACATTGGTTATTAAATATCTATATAGGCCTACTTAGAGATATGCTGCTTAAAATATTGTTTATATAAAATATATCATAATTATGAAGTGTTTAATACTTTTCAAAACATATTTTCGCTATCAATAATAATAATAACAAACAAATTATTTGACACCATGCATAACCATAAACATACACGAGTTTAAACATATTTTATTGAAAACTAAACAAACTATCTGAATTAAACTAAATGCCATTAAAATATCACATTCGTAGCTTTATTTTGATATGTACTGTATATTGTATATTTAAATACTAAACAATACATATCGTATACTAATTAGGCCTGTACATTTAAAATTACAAACTCTATTTGAACCAGTTTGTTACATCCTAAATTAACGCGGATGTTACAAAGTGATTCAAATATCTTTTCTACGACCCCCAGCTAATTTAAACCCTCGCTAAGAAAGGGTTAAAAGAAATTCGAAATTTTAGGGTGGTTTGGGGAGGGGGGTCAAAGTTACTAAAAATCCCTATAAGAATGAATTGGAATGAAATTTGGTACGTAGCTTCCTCTAAGGCCGTAGGTGCTCGCAACATTGTCAGTGAAATTAAGTGAAAGTCAAACTTAGTAAAAACTATAAATTAAAACGATATATTTAAAGCTTTTTCATGTTAGATAGTAATTTACAGGAATACAATTTTCAGTGCTTTCCTAAATAGCGTAGACTTTTTTTCATGACCACAGTAGGATACGCACGGGTATTCAACGAACACTTAAACAGAATTACAATTACGTCAAAAAGACTGAAAATACCAACAACCACGGGCAACGCCGTACGGGTCAGCTAGTCAAAAATAAAATGTCCGCTTTGTTCAAACGTTCCAATGGTATTTCCGCGCTACACAAAATTTTGATGGATAAATTACAGAGATTTATAATTCTTCTGTAAAGTAGCATCTCCACAAAATTACACTTCAACGCATTCCCCCACGTGTTAACCGTTTCCTCTAATAACATTACTGATGCAGTTAATCAAATTTAGTAAATCTTTTGAAGTTCCTATAATAGACTGCAATGGGAAACTTTCCACCATAGACAATAGAGCTCTTTGTTCTTGCTGGAATGTAATCGCGAAGATAAACTTTTCCTTTGACAGAGGAAACTTTAGAGTTTTACATCGAGCCAGGGGCTGAAATTTTACCTCTAAAATACGTTGTAGATGAATTCAAGGTGCGTTTGGATATGTTTTGAAAATATCACGGTCTTAGTTTATTTGTAAAGAAAATGTAAATTTGTTGATCAAACAAAATGAGACCAAAAGTAAAAGATTATTTTTCTCCCGTTTCATTGTTTGATTATTTTTAGAGTAATTACAATTACAATAATTTAGTTACGTCTGTTTTAAATATATACAGGACGACTCTGCAATGTGCAGAGATAATTCAAAGGGCGATCGTCTACGATTTTGTTTGTTCAAAATTAAAAAAATTAATTCGTTGTTTTAGTAGTAGTTTACTTATAGATCTAACTTGAACGTTATTATCAAGGCGCAAGAATCATTTTTTAGATTAGTCTGTGGCCAAGGTGGTCAAGTTCTTATAATGTTTTTTTGGAATTTCACATTTTTCCATTAAGATAATTTTATTTATATAATTTAAGCCTATTTTAAATTTTATTAAAGGAGTGGCAATTAAAGTGATAACTTGAAACTTAAATCTAATAAATATAAAACCAGGCTTTGAGATCTTTATAGAACTGTCAAACCCAATAATAGTCTATTCATGACATCGTAAATTTCCCACGATTAGGTTAATTTTATATTGTTGTGCCATATGATACCAAGTTAACTCTTCCATTGCAGGCAATAAAATGTAGACTAAAATAATGGCATCTTGTTCTTTAATCTGAATATGTTGAGGGATTGTTTAGGGTAATTGAATAGTATAAATGTATATACGTGGTATGTATGTATGTGTGTATAGGTTGTATTGGTCTTTGTATTTTGTTGTTGTAGAGACGTAAATAAATATGATTGTTTTGTCCTGAATCCCATAATTGAGCTTCACGATACGGACAAGTCAATACAAACTGGTTCCTTTAGTGTGTTTTGTATTTTGTTAATACCTCCTCCTCAATTATAATTATTTTGTTTTAAGAAATAATTTAACTTTGTTTTATTTTACAGCTTTTTTTTTTTTTTTTTGTTGTATTATTTTTAGTTTTCTTAGTTGTTTGTCTATATTTTTATAATATTTTTGGTGAGGACATGGATTAATAACAAATTTTGATTTAATTTTAAATAGTCGTAAAAAATACGTCGAAAACATAAGGAATTTTGTCTAAGTTTATTTTTACAAGAAAACTTTATTTTTTGTTAACTTGTGTTAATTATTTGATTAAACTTCAATTCATCGACTAGAAAACATCTTAGGAGAAGTTAATCTATTATTTTAGACGGACTTGAAGACATTAAAGGACTTTAAAGGACATTACTTAAGAAAAATAATGTTGAAAAGAAGATTAACTTTCTACTGACACCTTAAGAGGATGGACCGTCGAAAAATTAAGTCCTTTGCCTAATGAAGTCCCGAAAACCAAAAAAATGCAAATCCCATAGTTAAAGAAGTATACCAAAATTAGTAATTTTAAAATTGGAGAGGAAAAAACAGTAATATGGATTGAAAAGTGTTTTAGATGATTGTAAAAGATGTAAACTATAGGAGTGTGCAAGATCTCGAAACTCTCGACTAGGAACAAGAAATAACTCAATATCGTCTCGATCTCGATGTCAAGAATAAAATTCATTTCTCGCTTATATTTTTCTCGATTCTGCCATAAATTTCTCGATACATTTTAAAAATCTCGAGTTTTATTTTAGGTCTTTTTATAAAACTTAAAATGTTACATTAGAATGAAAAGAAGATAAACAAAACATTTCCAAACATCTCAACACAAGGAAGTGATTAGGATATCGCAATATCTTATTTAAATTACTTGATACTGACGAGAAATAACCTAGCATAGTAGAGATTGAGTTTTATATAACCTTGGTTTTTAGTAAAATAAATAATGGCAGTTAATTACTTAACTAAAAATAAATATAATTATATAAAAATTAATATTTTGCATATGTAGTGTAAAGCATATTAACATATTAATCAATAGTCTAAACTGTTAAAGTACATATTATCTATGAGATCCATTATATTTGTAATAGCTTTCATAAACTTAGTAATAATAACAAATCAAAAGAAAGTTAACTTATTAATAATTAACTTATCCCATATATACATTATATTAATTTCGATGATGTAAAAAGCTATATGATACTCTCAACTTGAGATTAAAATTTTGGTTCATTCTCGTTACAAAAACGTTAATCTCGCTATTTCTAGATCTCGATAAATTGTATTTAATAAATTCTCGTTTCTCGCTCGTTCCTAAACCTCAGCTCTCATCTTTTTCTCGATCTCGATAATTTTTATTAAACAACATCTCGTTCTCGTCTCGAATTCAAAAAGTCAATCTCGCACACCCCTAGTAAACTATGAAAAACTTTGTTAAAAAGAGGAAGGTAAAACTAAATAGAAAGTTACGTAGTGTAGTTTAAAGGTAGCCGTAGCGATTCATTACTTTTTGTAACCATTTACAATGGGAATTAACATAATATGTAAACTCTAAATACATATTGGGTTCCTACACATCGAAGAGTTCAATTCTGATAGAGCTAAAATAAACACAACCAAGGATACAAGTTCGTAAAGAAGTGAAGTTTATAAAGAAAATATTATACGAAAGCCTGACATGTATTATTCCGTTACCATGGCAATGAGCTACGAATCACTTTATGATAATGTGATTGGTTACTCCTTCCATGCACCTATCAATATTGAAATATTCCTTTTCTTTTTTTGAATACATACATTTATCAAGTTTTTAACTCTCTTGCGATATGTTGCTTTACCGTCATGTGAAGTTACATTAATGGGGGAGTATATATACTCTGCTGTAATATACTCATTCCTAAAAACATTATCTATGGGGAAACATATCACCTATAGACCAGTCGGTATAGGTTAAAACTACCAGTAATTTGCAATATGGCTGATTTTTTTTTTATAAGTACCTTAAAGTATGTACATTGACATAAAAAAAAGTTTACCAGTCTATCGATTTCCCAAAGTCGAAAAAAAATCGATTATCATTTTTTTTCGATTATCCTTAATACTTCGAGCTATGATGAAGATAGAGAAAAATAAAAAATACCACCGTGTAGGGGAGGTATTTTTCAATAAAAAAGGTCATATGTATTTATTTCCTCCGATCAATGGTTTGTCTGGAAAAAATTCGATAATGCAGGTATGTAGCCTATTTTTCAGCAGGGGAAAACACTAAAAGGGCAAAATGATGATCTAGAAACTTGACTCATCAATGGGTTTCTCGATTTTAGGAGTACCGGACCCACGAACTAATTTTAATCGGCTCCAGTTTAGAAAATTTTCAAAATATCAACCTAAAAGTTTTTTTACAAGTTAAATATATATATATACAACAAGTTCAAGGAGTATAAACCTTTTTCATTATTTACTTTTAAAAGCACAAGTAAATTAAAAAAGTATAATTTTAGACCTTTTTAGATTTTTCATCAAAACGCTTGAGTTGATCAGCTGCAGATTAGTCATTTTTGAAAATATAGTTTTTAAAATAAGTATAGCAAGAAACAATTGTATTTGTAACTTCTGTACCAATTTTTAAATCGATATGTTCAAAAATGTCGAAAATGGAGTCGTTGAATCCAAAAGTGTTATAGTTAAAACGAGATAGGTAAAACAGAAGACCACTTTCAAGCACCTCGTTTTTTAAAATAACAAGAAAAAAATCGTTCATACTTACTAAGAATATTTATACTGGTGTACTCAACCTGTAAAACAAATTTGATGTTGATATTCCAAAAATTGACGAAACTGGAATAGATTGAAATTAGTTCGTGGGTCCGGTACTCCTAAAATCGATAATCGAAATCGACTCCTAGATCGGGTCATTTTCAAGATAACAAGCTGAGACTCAGCATAAATGTTTAAAATATATATTTTAACTCCTACGTCAAGTTTCAGTTCGATATATTAAAATTCGGCCAATTTATAATGACCCAACGCTTCATATATGAATAATATGTCCCCTTTTAGTGATTTCCCCTGCTGCAAAATACATACCTGCATTTTCGAATTTTTTCCAGACAAACCATTGCTCGGACGAAATAGATACATATGACCTTTTTTGTTGAAAAATACCTCCCGTACACGGTGGTATTTTTTTATTTTTCTCTATCTTCATCCCAGCTCGAAATATTAAGAATAATCAAAAAAAAATGATAATCGATTTTTTCGACTTTGGGAAATCGATAGACTGGTAAACTTTTTTTTATGTTAATCTACATGCTTGAATGTACTTATAAAAAAAATCAGCCGTGTTGTAAATTACTGGAACTTTTGGTCTAAAATTACCTCTACCGACTGGCCTACTATTCCAGTTACAATATATCATATTTTAGGCAACAGCTTAATTTCCAACACATTCTGTTGTTAACTTTACATTTTTCTATTCTTTTATTTAATGTAACCTCATTTTTCAGAATGGTATTTTTTTAATAGGTTTAATAGACAATGAGAATCTGCAATATGCCTGCATAGACCAGGCAAACTAGTACGATTTCGACCCGAAAAAAGAAAGTAAACCTGGTGGCGCAGGTTTTGAGTACGTCAGTAGCTGATTCGCTAGGGTACTTACTACTTAATAAAGTAGCAGAATTTGTTGGTTGTTCAGCAACGATTGAGTTTTTAAACGTTTTTGATAAACTATTCGATATTTTAAACCCAAGAAGCATTCGTGGAACATATGAAAAACAAGCTTTATGTGCAGCAAACTTTGAAAAGCTTTCGAAAATTCTCGTTTTAGCCAAGACGTACATAAGTGGTTTGAAAGGAGCTTCTGGTACTCCAATAATCGCATCTCAAAAAAAGACAGGCTTCATTGGTTTTCTTGTATGCATCGAAAGTGCATTAGGAATGTATAATAAGTATGTAATGGGTGACAATAAGAGATTGAAGTATTTGCCTCTATATACAAAATAAGTCAAGATCATTTGGAGCGTCTGTTTGGCTACATAAGGTCACGCGGAGGGCACAATAACAACCCCTCCTGCAGAGAGTTTACAGGTTATTTTAAAAGAATTTTACTCCACAAAGAACTAGAAGAATCGAACACAGGAAACACAATGGTTTTGAACAAAACATTAATTTTTTATAAAAAGAGAAATAAACGGTACCAGGAACTGGCACATACTTTCTCACAAACATATTTAAATTATTAAACAGATTCACTGTGACTTGTAGGGTGGGTAAGGAGAGGTGATTTTTTATTAAAGTTGTTTTCCCATTAAAAAACATAAAATAACGGAAGAACCACCTTTTTTCAAAAACGGCTCGAACGATTTTGATTAAAATTGTATAGTATATAGTACTTTAGGTCCCTAATAAACTATACAATTTTAATCAAAATCGTTAGAGCCGTTTTTGAAAAAAGTTGATTTTTCCGTTATTTTAAGGGTTTATATGGGAAAATTACCCTTAAAAATAAAAAATTCACAAAAATGAAAAAACGGCTAGAGATACCGTGGATTAGTACCTTCATACCAAATTTCATCAAAATTGGAACACTGGTTTAGGCTCTAGGTCTGATAACATCCACACACAAACACACACACACACAGACACCCCCACATACATCCCCCCCTGACACATACACAGACATCACTCCGAAAACCACTTTTTTTGGTTCAGGGGGACCCAAAACTGATATTTCCACCAAAAACTCAAACTCGAAAATTTTGACGAAACAATACTTTCTCCATATACTATGGTATAGGGGGAGAAAGTAAAAAACGTGAAGTAAAAGACATTAACTCATCTAGGCCGGGTTGGAGAGCTTTAAACAAAAGTGACCTTCAGGTGCTGGAAGAGTGTAAAGAAGACGGCAATGAAGACGCAATTATGGATATTTAAGGATTAACAACTGACATTGCCTGTGATATTATTGAGTATGTAGCGGTTAATAAGTGGAAGGTCACTCAAAAATTTGTGAAACTTGTGTAAATCTCACGATAAGTAGCTCTAATAAGTGTAATAGTTTAATCTGTTGTAAAAATAGCGGTGGACTAATCCAACCATCTCAAGGTGTCACTAAACTGTATTTTTCTGTATCTGGTAATAACAATAATAATAATAAAGCTTTATTATACAATGAAGGTTACAATCATTTCTTTTTGCAAGCTTATTTAGACAATGGTTTTTACCGTCTGTCGGTTGGAAGACTGTTAAACCTTTTTACTTTAACACCTCCAGCTCTATGTGTTACATTCTGTATTTGGTAATATTACTTCCACAACAAACGTACAGGAAAAACTTATAGTGAGTGTGCTCAGGGGGTGTTTCACGTGGACCTGTTTTCAAATGAACATTGTTTGGAACAAGAACCAGAGCAAAATCATTTGATCCTCCTGATAAAAGCAATTGCTAGAAAGTATTTTACAGCTAGGCTACTCCATTACACGAAATGTTTCAATGAAAATTTGCACGTAAATAAAGTCAGAAATCACTTAAAAGTAGTCACTTTCTTATGACAGTAGTCTTTTATTTACCAAGTAACAGAAACAGAGACAAGGTTATAGAATTTTAGTTGTACTTGTTAAATACTTTGTAATTCATTATTTTGCGTTACTTTTCAATACAATAAAGAGGCTTTATTTATTCCCTTCTATACAATATAATGACGTGATATTAATACACTTAATAATTGTCATGTTATATAATTTGATAAGCCATGTTGCTTTTTTCGTTGTTATATACATCGTTTTTCGTTATTATGTGTTACTTTTTCATACTATAAAGAAAGAGGTATAGTCAGCGACCACAGAATAAAAATTCGCCAAATATAGTAAATACGGTATACCCCAATCCAAAAGTGTTTCCGTAGCTTTTTTTGTAGGAAAAGTTTCAAAGAATTTATATATGCCAGTAAAAAATTGATTGATGTAAAATTGTCTAAGTTATTAGCTCAAGAAACAAAAATTTTTTTCAAAATATGCAAAAGTTTTGTCATTTAGTTCTAAATTTATTAATATGTTTTTTACACAAGTTCTTATGTTCCTACTACAAGTCTGCTAACAAAACTAGGACTAGTGTGAATAGTAATTTAGAAATATATTATGCTTTGCCCAAAACTGAAATATTATTGTAACAAATTGTAGAGAATAAATCATAGAACTGAACTTTGTATTTCACTTTGTTTTACTTGTTTCACTAAGATTTTATTCTGTGGTCGATTGGTACAGTATTATTTATTGATTCCTATACAGTATAATAACATAATGTTAATATTCTTAAATGTCACTTTATATAGTTTGCTAAGCCATGTTGATTACAAGGTAGACAATGTTTAGATTTAAAATAAATCGTTAGTATCATACAACATTCTAAATCATTTTACCTTAAATCTTTGGGTGGTTAATGAAAATCAATTTTTTTTACTAACGGGAAAAAACAGATAAAATGTATTACTAAAGCTATGTTAGTAACTAACAAAACCTTAGAGACAATATAAATCGTCTGATAGTACGGCTATAACAAGATGGTCGGCGTCTCCGCGCTTTGGGAATTCTGGCGCGCACTTAATCGTACATTTAACCGGCTCTAAAAACTAAACTACTTGAGCTAACTTATTGAAAAAACATGTTTCATAAAATTGAACTTATTGGCTCAAACTTTTACGCTTACACCTCGTCTATGACCAAATAGCAAAAAAAACTCCTCACAGAACAACTTTTTCATGTCACAATTTAAAGTTCCATATTAAGTCCTAGCTTTGGTAATTTATTTATACTTTAAAGATTTTTATAATTAATAATTTTTATACCATTATCATCCCACACTTATATTCTGTCAGTGTGTACAAATTTAAAGGAATCAGAGTGTTCTAAGTGTTCAAAACAACAGTGTATTTGAAACACGCGCATTACAAAATTGTAGTGTCATCTCCGAGCCGTTTCGGCTTTCCAGACCTATCCAAGATGGCGGACTTAGGCACACTTTTCATACTGTACAGGTATAATAGAAGATGACCAGTCTATTTTATTCTGTAGTCGATGGATTAGGCCTACTTACCTGATTGAATACATTGATTAAATTAAGTAAATTGCGTTTATTTATTTACGTTGGTTTACTAATAGCTGTCATGTTAGTTAAACAGATTGTTAATAGAACCATTCATTAGGAACTATATGAAGTATAATATAAAAGTTTTTTAATCAATCTTTGTAACGGAAACATGAATTATAAGTTGTTTGTCTATTTTCCGTAAATAGCTGGGAACATCTTCGCTTTAAAATAACGCTTGAATCATTAATTTTGATGAAGAATTAAGGGAGATATAGCAGATGGTAACTTTCATTAGGAACCATAACGAGTATCTAACTAACAGCTGCCAAGTTAGTTAAACATATTGTTAATAGATGGCGGCTTTCATTAGGAACCATAAGAAGTGTACTGTAAAAGTATTTTTAATAAATTTTTGTAACGAAAACATGAATTTTAAGCTGTTTGTCCATTGTTCGTCAATACCGGGGAACATAAGCTTTAAATAATTAATTTTGATGAAGAATTAAGTGAGATATCGCTTAGAGGCAAAAAAAACCTTTGAGAAATAATATAATACAAGGATTAACATTATATATATTTTTGTACGACACGTAATGCAAACATTCTGTGCGAAGATTGCCAGGGTTTCCACTGGAGGTGTTCTTCAGTATAGTTCCAGATGATGGTCTTGACTGTTCTTCAGGTTTCTTCCAGGTAATGTCCTGAAGTTGGTCTTCATATTTAATCTAGGTGATGGTCATAACAGGCTGTAATCTTCAGGTTTCTTCCGACGACGGACTTGCCGTCCAGAGTAGTAGTCTTTAGTTGAATTATGGATTATAGACTTGAAGGTGTGGTCGGAGTTCTTTACATATTCGTGGTAACAATCTTAACGTTTCAATTATTGATCAAAATAAAACGTCTGGGTTATGGTCTTGATACTCTTGATCATCTTCGGGTTTTTTCTTGGCGATGGATTTGATTTTCCGATTTGTAGTCTTTAGAAAAATTTGAGGCTTTTGGCTTAACGGTTACTACAAGCGATAATATTAACTTTCAAGAAGCTAGGTTGTTAATAAGTTAAAAGCACTCGATTTTAATTTTACTTCCAATTTTTCCTCCAACTCCTATATTTGCATTAACAACAAGTCTATGTTCTTACAAACAGGTATGTTATATCATTCAGTAGGTTCATGCTGGCGCAATGGTTAAACAAGCTCAATCACAATTGCATAGGTTTGAACCTAATTGATAGCGTTAAGTTTATTTGCCCTATAATACTTTGTCGAAGAAAACATTATTGACTTTCAGAGTAGTAACGCATAAACGAATTTTGGAGCAAATGATGACACTTTCCAAGTGTTAGCCTGTAGAAGAATTCTGGCAATGGTTTTGACTTGTCATGTGTTTCAAAATGATTCTAGCTGCAATTTTGATGTTCCGAGAGATGGTTTTATAATAATGCATAGTGATGTTTTACGTTCCTATTCAGACTATGAGCTTTACGGTATAAGCGAGGATATTCCTTGATGTCTCACTTGGTTCCGTGCGGTGAACTTAAAGTAGTCGTGGGTTTTCCGGTTCCCTATAATAGACCCTATTATGATACTGACTTTCCAAAGTGGTACTATGTAAGATAATTTCAGGTCTTGTCAAACTATATCACTTGGAACTATGGTGTTTAGAAGAATACCTGTGTTGATCTTTATAATATGAGTGGTATTATTTTCGTTTATTTCATGATATGGTTACTCTACGGACATTTCATAGTCTAAACAGTGTTATAAAGAAAATCGTAAAAAGTTAATCGGATGATGTTTTGTAGAAGACCTCCAAACATTGTAGGTAGTGTTCGTCAAATATGTCGACAATATGTTTGAACAAAGAAGAAGCTATTGTTTGTTTCCTTTGCTGATAAAAGATTGTTTTATTTTCGTTACATCGGCATTATTACTATCTTGGGTTATGTGTGTCACATTTTGCACTTCATCATTTTGATGGATTAGCGAACTTTGTTTTCAATTTTATGAATCTTTAATTCGCACTTTCGCTTTTTACCAAAACTCAAGAAGAACTAAAGAAGTAACTCTTTAAAAAGTTAAAATACATTTTGTAATGTTCAATGTATATTAATAAAAGATGTGCGTACCATGATATCAGCACAATCAACCACCCATTATGACATAAATGTTAATATTATTGATAAAATAATAATAATTAAAAGTATTAAAAAATCATTTAACAAAAATGTTGGAGTGTTCGGAAGCTTTTATAAAGCATTTTACAATCCAAAAAATGCAGTTTATCATTAAATTTGCAATCCATATTTCCAAAAAATGTTATTCATATTTCAATATACAATATTTATTTGTCCATTTGAAAATGTAAATCGGCTGTTTGAAGATTTACAATGTTGGTGCCGTAATCAGCTTTTTACTCTAATGCCTCTAAACAACACAAAAAACTTCCATGTAACCTATTCCATTAAAAGCGGATTTTATACTTTAAAACCATTACTTGTTTTAAATTCTAATTTTAGGTTAGATTTTTGTTTAGAAGTAGTCCTAACCATGTTGGTTCTTTTTAAACTTTATTAGAACCTTTAATCATATCTCTATTATATAAACAAATTCTCTCAACCTAGCGAAACCTTTCTGAAATTTTGTTTATGATATATTGAAGTTATGCGTTTCCATTCGCACCCCTACCAAGTTGTTATAATTTTTAATTCGTGCAAGAAAAAATGTCTTCGTACGTGCATACATGCATACTGTACATATTTTTTTTAATAGTATAAAACTACTGTAGATACATTCAGACATATAAATATGTTAACATTTTGTTTTTCGAACTTCCCTATATTATTAAGTTAATACAAACAATTTACAGCCTTGGGACTAAATTTCAAAGTGCGTACATCTAGTATTACCAATATATCGTTAGTAATTTGATCTACATAAATTTAAAAAGATTTTATTTGACCTAAGAGAGACATATTTTGTATTATTGTTATCTTTCAATCATGTCTGAAATTCGTTGAAACTCCAGAAAGTATTAGATAGTGGCTAACACCATCCTTAAACATTATTTCCCAAAAACATTAATTTGATCAAACCAAAAATTAAATTCCCAATGTCAATGTGATGCAATAAATAAAATACTCTATTCAAAAAGCCGCTTGACATATTGTAGCTACTTTAACGCAGCACCTAACATTTATACAAATGATTCTACTTCTTAGCTTAAAACTTTTAATTGAAATGAAGAAAACTTTTACCATTAGATTTGTTCAGAGAACTTCCTTTAAGATAACAGAAGAGATGGTGAGTTAAACTGAAACTATTTATTTAATCATAACTCAAATTGGATTTAACTTTCTTCTCCCCCCCCCCCCCCGTCTCTCTTTCCTCCCTCTTCCCCTTCCCTTTCTCCATCTTTATAACTACCTTACTTCTCCTTTCTTCTCATCTCTCCCTCTCTATCTATGACTCTCTTTTCTCCCCTTCTCGCTCCCCCTCTTTTCTCTCTCTCTCTCTCTCTCTCTCCCTCTCTCCCCCCTCTCTCTCTCTCTCTCTCTCTCTCTCTCTCTCTCTCTCTCCCTCCCTCAAAACCGTGGACTGAAAGTAGGTTTTCAGTCCACTCAAAACCTTAAGTGTCTTTTATGAACAAACATTTTTTAAGTTTTAAATTATGACTTTTTTCCGCATCATGTAAGTTTTTTTTTGACAAGTCAAATTATTTTTTTGATTTACCGTAATCAAAATAGTGGCGCGCGTTATTCAAGTCCCTCCCTCACCTTAACATTTGTAAGGACTTAAAGCAGAACGCGACCCTTTGAGACTGTTGACTTTGGTCTCGTGATGCGTGTTGTGCAAGTGTAACGGGTTTCTAACCGTAATATGTTATCGCGAAGATTTTTAAAGATCATTTAATTGCTAACACTTGTTTGGACTAAATGTGTTAGTTTACTTATATTCAAAAACAAAAACTATCCAGGAATAAACCACGAAAAATACCCGAAATTCTATTGGATGAAATACGTAGAAACGTGACACCCTGACACAATAGTAAAGATTTCATCAAAATCGAGAAGCTTTTTTCCAGTTAAATCGTAATAAACGAAACAGTAGTACAAACTTTTCCTTTAGTCAAAGTTAATGGCAGGCTTGGTTTTGATATTCTACCACACAAATGTTGCTCTTAAGAATTTTTTAAATAACTATAGGAATTAATGAAATTACCACTTTCAAATTACTGCTCATGGGTTTCAAAAAACATAATATTTTACAAACTTTCCATCCCTTAAAAGTAATTTTAAAAATTGCAAGCAAACATAAGTCTATAAACGGGTTTTTTTTTCCAAATGTACCCTGGTTTCAGAACTGTTTAGTCAAAGAAAACTGGTGCAAAACGACAACATAGAGAGTCGAAAACACAGACATTTTTAGGTTTGGAATGCAATAACTTTAATAAATTGTAGAGAATTTGATTCTGTGGCAATTGACGTAAATATAATCAGCAAATTTCAAAGCATTTCTCTTAAATCCATTTTTATTGAAAACAAACATAACTGAAATATTCTGGATATGAAATTATTGCAGATGATTTAAACTGTAGGCCTACTTCAATCAACAATACATTTTTATTACTACAAAACTAAAATTTTGTTATAATTATATTTTAATACAATATATTTTTTATTTAAATTACGTAATATTTTATTATTTTTTAATTCGAACCCCTATTTAATCTATTTCGAAAATTTAAAAAAAATGTATGATGAATTACGTTTTATATTATAAAATTTGATTTAACCAATTAATTGCCGTCGCCTGTCTCAATACATTTTCTAATGTTCCCTGTATATTATTTATACAAGATCTGCGTACCATGACATCCACACAATCAACCACCCATTACGACATAAATATTAATATTATTGATAATAATAATAATTAAAAGTCTTAAAAAAACATTTAGTAAAAATTTTGGAGTGATCTTAAGATTTTATAAAGTATTTTACAAATAAAAAAAATAAAAACCTCCACCAAAAAAAGAATAATTAATCAGTAAATGAACAATCCATTGTATTTCAACAAATGTTATTCATTTTTCAATATAAAATATGTATTTGTCAATTTTAAAATGTAAATCGGCTGTTTTCAATGTTGTTTCCGTAATCAGCTGTTTACTCTAATTCCTCTAAACAACACACAAAAATTCCATGTGTTTTATACTTTCAAATCATTATTTCTTTGAAGTTGTAATTTTAGGTCACATTTTTGCTTAGAAGTAGTCCTAACCATGCTGGTACTTTTTAAACTTTATTAGAACCTTTAATCATACCTCTTTTACATAAACAAATTCTGTCAATCTAACAAAACCTTGGGTCATGCTGCGCATGCGTCAGGATCCAGATCTTCTGACGATGGACTTGGCGTCCAGAGTAGTAGTCTACTTGAATTATGGATTATAGCCTTGAAGGTGTGGTCGAGGTTCTTTACATATTCGTGGTAACAAT
>JAGFPH010004007.1:80538-100274 GCA_018207615.1 Philaenus spumarius | reverse complement strand
TCTTTACATATTCGTGGTAACAATTTTGACGTTACAATTATTGATCATCAGAAAACGTCTGGGTTATGGTCTTGATACGCTTGATCATCTTCAGGATTCTTCCGACAACGGACTTGACGTCCAGAGTAGTAGTCTTTACTTGAATTATGGATTATAGTCTTGAATGTGTGGTAGAGGTTCTTTACATATTCGTGGTAACAATTTTGACGTTACAATTATTGATCATCAGAAAACGTCTGGGTTATGGTCTTGATACTCTTGATTATCTTCAGGTTTTTTCTTGGCGATGGATTTGATTTTCCGATTGATAGTCTTTAGAATTTGAGCTGCTTGGCTTAACGGTTTCCTACAAGCCACAATATTGACTTTCAAGAAGCTAGTTTGTTAATAAGTTAAAGGCACTCGAGTTTAATTTTGCTTATTGAGTAGGCATTTTCATCCAACTCCTATATTTGCATTAACAACAAGTCTATGTTCTTACAAACTGGTATGTTATATCATTCAGTAGGTTCATGCTGGCGCAATTGAAACCTCAACACAATTGTGTAGGTTTGAACCTAATTGATGGCGTTAAGTTTATTTACCCTATAATACTTTGTCGAAGAAAACATTATTGACTTTCAGAGTGGTCAACTAAACTAATGTTGCAGCAAATAATGACACTTACTTTCCAAGTGTTAGCCTGTAGAAGAATTTCTGGCGATGGTTTGGACCTCGTCTTGTGTTTCAAAATGATTCCGCTGAGCTGCAGTGTTCCGAATGATGGTTTTTAGAACAATTCCTACTGATGTTTTATGTTCCTATTCAGACAAATACCAGACTATGAGCTTTACGGTATGAGGGAGAATGGAATCCATTTTGATGGATTAGCGAACATTGTTTTTCAATTTTATTAATCTTTCACTTTCACTTTTTACCAAAACTCAAGAAGAACTAAATAAATGTCTAGTTAAAAAATTATTACAAAATTTTATTTAACCAATTGCCGTCGCCTGCCTCAATATATTCTATTATTCATTAAAGTGTGTTAAATGAAGAGGATGTACGTTTTGTTTTGTTAACTATATGTTAGTATTATTGAATTTCTGTAAATTAGTTCTAAGAAGCATTCTTTCTGCTCATGTAGGCCTAAATAAGGTATTAGCTTAAATAATTGTGTAAATCAATATTTGTTAACAGTTATCTAGGGGCTCTGCCCCTAGACGCTCCGCGTCCCAACCCCAGCTCGGCCTTCGGCCTCAGATGGCTGCTTCGCTTCGCTCGCAGGTGGAAAATTCGATAAAGAATCTCGTTAATCTTTGGCTCGTTTGTACATAGGTGACCGAGCATAAATCAGCTGTTTTATTTGGCAGCTGACTCAAACTCATTAAACATTATCTCCATAAGATTAACATGGGAAATTTGAAGGATTGTATACCGGAGCTCCTTCTCGGGTGAATAGCGGCTGAACGGATGATAATATATAAGACTTGACATATCTGTGAATGATTATGTTCAGTTTTTGATCCAAATTAGCTGTTTTATATATAATAGGTTTGTAACAACCAATGTTTGAATTGAATTAAAATATAGTTAGCATTTTTCGTTGATTTTTGTTTGTGTTTGTTTTTAGTTTGTCAATGTAACCTCAAAAAGGTAATACTACATTTGATACTGATTTGATCCAAATCAGTTGTTGATAAAAATCAGCTGTTTTAAGCTTTTCATACGAACAGCTGTTTTTGTGTCCCTGATAAAATCAATAGAAATCTTTCTTCCATAAGATTAACATTGAAACTTTGAGGGCCACTGGGGCGTAGCCCTAATGTCCTAGGACTTCGGTAAATTTCCTAAAACCTTCAAAGGGTTAACCTGTGTTACTATGCAAAATTTAAAAGCAATCGGATGAACGGTATACGAACGCAAAGTGGACAAAGAACCAAAAAAAACCCCATAAGGAATACACAGCAGAAATTTGCATTTGATTATAACGTTTGTAAGGCGAAAGATACATGATTTGTAATGCTTGATGACATATCTGTGAATGATTATCTGCAATTTAAAAAAAATAAGGAAATCGGCCGGATAGAATAGCCGTACTGACTGCCACAAGTTTTCATAAATTCTTTTAATTTATAGATTCATAAATTCTTTTAATATATAGATTTATTTTATAAGGTGACTTTTGAATGTGTTCTAACAATAGAAATAATAGTTCTAGGTAAAACAAATAACTACAAGAGGATAATTTTAATGCTTGGAAGGCAAGCCAAATATTGTTTCAGTTATATTCAAATTATTTAAAGACTCCCACAAACCTCCCAAAATTATTTGCATTTTTAGATGAGAATATGCCTCAATTTGAATAATTAATGTTTGTAGACATAGTTAATATATTTGATGAAAACATAATAAGAATTTGATATTTTGTTTTAATTTTGATTATCAAAAACTTTAAAATTAAATACCACGATCGTCCTTGATGTACATTTATAAAATACTTTGTTCAGTTATCTGTCCCATATTATCCAATTTATCGAAATTATCATCAAAATAAACTACTTAACTACAATAATACATAATAACCTATTTTCTAACTGTAATTTATACTATAAAAAAACTGTAATTTGCACAGTACAGGTGAAAATTATAAAATGTACTTTTAGTATAAATTGCCTAATATCTTATAAACATTCATAGTAGTTTTACATAAACTGTAGTACTTTTGATGAACAAAATGTCACTTCACTTCATACAAGTTCAACTGCCATGTACTTCTGTTGAATAGTCCCCGTGGCCTTTAAAGTTACGAAACATTATGACAAGATAACAAAACAAAATATTTGAAACAATTCCGGTTAATCCCTTTCCACTTACAACTCCAAACTTCATTGAACTTTGCCCGTTCCTCGATTTGAAATAAAAACAGAATTAATATAATATTCCGACGTTTGTTTCCTTCGGGAATCTTCAACTTGTTTTGTAAGAAGCTTAATTGAATATCTTTACTAGGTTTTTAATTAAAACTTTTAAATTGGTAATTTCAAATTAATCTCACCTTGACGTTGATAAAAACTGTGGAAGCTTTCATGTCGGATGTAATTAAAACTAATGTAAAATCTCGAATATTCGTTTCTCTTATTTTACAAGATAAAGTTCGGGATTTTATTTAGCTCTTGCATTCGTGTATAATGTTAGTATATCTGTATTTGATTTTATAGTTTTAAGAATTATTAGTTCGATTTGTTTTATAGTGAGATAAGAGTGATACAAATGTTTGGCGCACTATTTCAATTATTAGTGTCGGCAAGGGTTTTGTATCATCAGCCGCTTCGAAAATGCCAAATTAAAAGGTCACTAAAAATAATAGTATAGCGCACACAGTTCTATGTATTTCCCTACATAGTTATAGAAAATTTGTCATGACTTGTTCAAATGTGGACCATCTTTAGGACGTTATACAAATGTATTTTAGTTTTAATTATAATATATGGGAGTTTTAACACGTTTGACTTATTTAACTATTATGGTCAAACTAATACGCCTATAACCTCATTTGTTTGCTGCTTAAGAATTAAAATCAAATAACACATTAGTTTTTATCTCTGACCTTTAGTTATCTATAGTAATAATTTCAAACTTGTAAATCTTAACAAATTGAAAGCGTTTTTAAGATAGTAGTTTTCAGTCAATAGCTGATGTATAACATTAAGCTATAGAGTAGTAATGTTAGTAAAGGAAATCATTATCATAAACTTTATAATAAGCTTATGTTCCCCGCTATTGACGAAAATAAACAAATAGCTTAAACATTTTGTTTTCATTAAAAAAATTGGTTAAAAAACCTTCATATGAAAGTTCAAATGCTTCCTAATAAAAGGCACGACCTATTAATTGTGTGAATCATGAAATCCTACTAGAAAAAAATAAATTGTATAGTACACAGCGAATACCTTTAACATGGTTTAGATCATATTTAGAAAATCGTTATCAAATTGTCAAAATTAAAAATAACTTAAAATACTTTAAAATTCATTGTGTTTGTATCCAAGTCACTTAGATTAAAAGGATAATTATGTCCGTCTGTGTGACTTATTGTAATAGCCTATAAGTAGATTACTTACTTTACATAAATTGATTTTTGACGCGTTTCGGAAGTAATTCCATCTTCATACTTCAATAGCTTTATACACAGAGCATTGTCAATACCACTCAGTAAAGAAGACTTCCAGAACGAGCTGAATATTATAAAATATATAGCCGTGGAAAACGGAAACAGGAGTTCTATAGTGGATAAAATACTTAAAAATCATACAATGAATAAGCAGAAACCAATGAAAGAACAGGTTAAAATACATTTCAGATCTATTGAATATGGAGCTATTCTACCCAGTATCCTAACCAACACGCTGAGGAAGATTGATGTAACAATTTCGTACCGCACTTCCAACAATATTAAGAACATCATTAAACCCAAAATAATAACGCCGTTGGAACAAAAGTCAGGGATTTGTAGAATCAATTGTGGTGAATGTGAATGTTTTTATATAGGACAGACAGGGAGGCAGTTTAAAAAACGTTATAAAGAACATCTTCCAAGTAACGGAATAGCCTATACCAGGTCCAACTATGCACGTCACATTATAGAAGAAGATCATGCGTACTCTAATTTTGAAACAAAATGGACTCTGAAAATGCGTATGGAGTATGAAATATATAAAGCGCAGTTAAAAAATCCTGAACATATGTTGAATGACCAATTAATCTTTAAATCCAATCTAATGTATGACCTCGCTAAGAAGTTTGATACGAAGTGCAAACATTAAGCGGTACTACAAGTTAGAGACCCAGCGTACCCTCAGTAGCTAAACGTATTCGACAGTGTGCACACGCGGTGTTTATTTGTGATATTTTGTATATTGTGTATATGTGTTATGTTGTACTGTGAATTGTTTTAATGTATTAACGACCTCAACAGAGTGAAATTCTGAAGATGGAATTACTTCCGAAACGAGTCAAAAATCAATTTATGTAAAGTAAGTAATCTACTTATATTACAATAAGTCACACAGACGGACATAATTATCCTTTTAAAATACTTATCACACCCAATCTTAAATAAATCAGGAGTGCCACAAGGCTCAGTTCTTGGTCCTGTCCTATTTTTATTATATATTAATGACTTGCCTAGTACTATGAAAACTGGAAAAATGGTTCTCTTTGCAGATGATACTTCAGCAATAATACGGCATTCAAACTTTTATTCTTTAAATAAATCTCTCTTGGAATGTCTAGAATCCATTAAAAAATGGCTTACTTGTAATGGCCTACAAATAAATACGAATAAATCCTGCGTTTTAGACATTAAGACAAAATAAATGGTCTACATCTTTTGGTACAAACTTGGAAATTGATGATATTGCCACAGTTGTTGTTGTTAATTTTCTGGGACTAGAAAAGGTGGGATTTCTACCATGAATAGCGTTTGAGATAAAGCTGTTTGGATATTGTATCAAGCTGTTGAATCGGCATTATCGAATACGAACTGTACAAAAGCACTGTCTTCCATCTCCAGTTTATCAGGACGTAGGTTTGTCGATGTTGTCAGGACCAAGGTGTCATTGCAACTGGATGAGAAACCTAAATTATTTGACAGTAGTTCAATGAGGTGCTTTGATCCAAATTTGTGGTAGAAATCCCATTTTGGTCACATATTAAAGTTACATTTCTCTACTTTAAAGTTTGTTCTTATCAGTTTTGCTGAAAACCCCTTAATTCAGAGTGAAAAAACAAAAATACTATATAAAAACTAAACATTTTTGAAAATTTTTAAAATATGCTCGAAATTTGAATCGCTGTAACTCAAAAAGTATTATCCTCATTGTTGTTGTGGAAGATCGTTTTCATTTTAAATTGTAGAAAATTTAATGTTCTTTAAAAAAGGACTAAATGATTTTTTTGTCAAACCAGTCCTTCATGCTGAATATTTGAAAAAACTAGAACAAGGTCAAACATATTGGGATTTTTCGGCGCCAGTGGCTCGCGCGGAGCACAGCCGAGGTCGAAAACTTGGAATTTTAAATAGTGCCCCTAGGTATATACAACATACCAAAATATCAGGACTACCCGACCTTGTGCATCTATGGATGTACAGATTTACTGAACTATTAATCTATTGCAGAAGATTAGCAAAGATTACAATAATTAAGTCTTGTAGCGCAATATTGGCAGCACTATACCCTCTACATTAGGCTACGTACTTATTGCAGTGACGTGCGCGTTTTAATTTTAATTTCATGTGTCAGTGTTATGTGTAAAGAGTATTTATTTCAATGATCTATTCTGAGTGAAAATAAAATGATCTGATAATGATGGATTTACAGCTTCCAAACATTACGTCTTAATAACTAGGACAAAAAGCCATGGCACGGACCTAACCTAGGTAATTTATTATTTATTTTAAAGTATTCCACCCTAAATAAGAACAAAGTTCGAGAGAGAGGGAGAAAAGATGAAAGATCTCTGCGTTTATTCTTTCTTTTAATGAATGTATTTGAAGCCCAGACAGATGACTGGTAGCGGCAGGAGGTCTAACCAACTGTTTTGAAGAGTTCTCCTTCTTGTCAACTACAAAGGGCTTACTTAGACCTGTCACTGTGAAGGACACCCTTGCATCTCTCATCAGTTCCTACAGTACTAACAAACCTTTTCATACAAGCAAGCTAGAACTTAAGTTGGAGTTGTAATTGGACTTAAAAAAAACTAATTTAATACTTAATTAAGTGTGACTCAATGAAATTAAAATTGTGACCATTTAATTCAGATAGTGAATGACATGGTGAAAATGTATAAATTCATTGGGTTCATGTGTTTTGCCTCAGGTTGTAACACACGGTTGCAGCGAGGGTGTGATTTCGACGTTTTTAGGGTTCTCATGAAAACAATTTCCTCTATAACACCAAACCGTGAAGAGGACATCGTGTTCTATAATAATAATTGAATGACTTGAAAAATAAGTTTTGATCACAGTGTTGAAAATGATGATTTGAAGGTAGAACAGTATATTTTATTACTAGTCCTTAAAGTAAGCTGTTTTCGGGTTATTAACCATAAAACATACTGTCATCTATTTGCTTTAAAAAAAATATACATAAATACTGCAAAACATCCCAAGTAGGAGACCAAGAAACTAATCATATCCCAGCTTGGAAGCGTGCCAACCACCGTTTGATTTACTTCCGCCCTCCTACAGTCTAACCATTTAAGTGAAAAGCTAACTGGTATCTAACAGAGATTCGAATATGGAATCTTCTGATAAGGAATGTACCACGCTGTCCACTCGGGTAAAATTTGCACTCGAGAATCCTAATAATCAATTAACAACTCTTTAGTTAACTTGCTTTCTCTACTCTTCAATGTGTTAAGGCTAAACACCCCGGCAGTAGTTTCAAATACTGCCGCCACGTAGCGCTTCAAAATTATGAAAATTCATTTTACTGATTACTCGCTTACCGTTTGAGTAAAAATTGGTTTGAAAACTGATTTGTACTTCTAATATGTATCTTTAAGTCGCTATGCTAACGATTTTTTTGATTTTTTATTTAATAAAAAAAATTACTTTGTAACTGCTAAAAGGAATTTTTTTTAAAGAAAAACAGGTAGTCATTTTGAAGATTTGATGGAGAAATGAATTAATAATTTTTCAGACTGAAGATCGAACCAGTGGTTCCGTCGGAATCGATTTTGCAAGGTTTATCTCTAGTATTTTTTTCGCGCGTATTCCCCCCCTCCCAACCCGCGCGCCATCAAACAAATTCATCACGCCACGCGCTCGCTCAGTGACGACTCGCACCGGGAAATTCTTCCTTTTCCCATATATTGTTGAAGAGCATTACATGTATTGTTTTTCCTGCTCGTCCCACTTGGTTGTTATAAAATATTAATTCAGCATACGTAACCACACTATTGGTATGTTTTGCATACTTTTACTAAGATATGTTTATTGTATATACAGGATGTTTCGTAATGACTATGTCATATTTTAGGATATGATTCAGCACATAAGAATTAGAAAACACATCAATTGGACATGTTTTCGGAAACGCTTTGTTTTCTCCCAGGGCTCTATAACAAGGGCTATACCATTTTGATCATTTACCGTGACCCAGGTATTTCGAATTTTAATAATTGAAAATATTTGAGAATTATCACAGACTGACATGAAAAAGTTACTAAGCGAGGAAATTTTTTATTTTTGGGTTATAAACAAACTTCCAGCGGGAAAGTTGTAGCCAATGAATTGATATAAACTATCCAATTCACCGATTTGTGATAAAATGATTACATCATTATGAAATCGTTTTTTAAATGAGCGCGAGGAGGTGCCTCGCCGCGACTCCCGAAGTACAGTTGTTTGATACGGGAATAACGTTTTGACTTTAGGCTTACATAACAAGTAGTAAACATTTTTTGTAATTTGTTTCATAAGTGTAAAAAAGTTTCGTAATTTAGTTATAAATAGAACTGTATAAAAATATGTATCAATTTCAAATTTTGTATTTTGAAAATAACTGTTTTTATGTTCCTACTACAAGGCTGCTAACAAAACATGCCAAAGTTTGAAATGTAATTTCAGAATATTTATGCTTTGACCAAAAATGAAATATTATTATAACAAAATGTAGAGAATAAATCAAAGAATTGAACTGTATAATTGTAAATTATCTTTTCATAAAAGTGTTAGACTAAGAATTATTTAAATTTCGAAAGTGAGGTAAATCGAACCCATGCTGTGAATACAGAAGCGGTCGTCTATTAAAGCGGGTTACCATAAGTTTGCCCAGACCAAATCCGGATACTAATATATAAGGGGCAATATAATACTATACTGGAGGCTTAAATGGCAAGAGAATCAATTAATCTTAATGAACCGCTTTGAAAATAGAAGCATGTTTAATGCTTACAATGAGTGAAAAATTAAAAAATTATATATTTAAAATGTTGCAATGGTATCATATTTTCACAAAATAACGAATTATTCCAATTACTTAAAATTATTGATTCAATAAAGTAGCAAAATAGATAGATGTGGTCGATTATTTATTTGTTACTGGGTCTAGCTCCTTCCTCGGTTCTTTGATATTTTTCGGAAGACATAATTTCCGACCCTTTCCTCGTGGTTTCATCATTTTTTTTTTATAAAGCTTCGATGCTGTGTTCAGGATTTAAGTTAGCGGCGTATATTTGCGGGTCAGTTTTTTTTATATATACCCCCCCGTGTCGGGGCGCCGGAACCATGCTTGGCACAGGGCGCCATTTACCCACGGTCCGCCCCTGGTCCCCAGGTAATTATGCCAGCTAGAAAAAAAGTAAGCATTTTATTTTAACATAAACTAATTATAATTTATAACTAAAATTTGATATTATTGAAGTGGACACAAAAAGTTAAGTTGGAGGTTAACGTTTAAAAAATAATATCATTATTACGTACATTCAAAGAAATAAAATTAGAGATCAATGATGGAAAAAGAAAATCGTAATTACGTAAAAAAATTAGCTTCATATTTAATTAAAAGAATTGCTTTATAACAAAGAAATATGCTGTCTTTTAAATAATTTGTTCATTGTTGTCTAATTTGCGGAGTACTTAAATGTTTCTTCAATAATATCAAATATTAATTATAAATCATAATTAGTTTATGTTAAAATAAAATGCTTACTTTTTTTTCCTGGGGACAAGTGATTTACAGTACTTAAAATAACAATATGTACATAAACGTTATTCCCGTATCAAACAACTGTACTTCGGGAGTCGTGGCACGGCACCTCCTAGCGCTCATTTAAAAAGCGATTTCATAATGATGTAATCATTTTATCACAAATCGGTGAATTGGTTAGTTTAGATCAATTCAATGGCTACAACTTTCCCGCTGGAAGTTTGTTTGTAACCCAAAAATAAAAAATTTCCTCGCTTAGTGACTTTTTCATGTCAGTCTGTGATAATTCTCAAATATTTTCAATTATTAAAATTCGAAATACCTGTTAAAATAAAAGTTTTTTATACTGTTAGAATCCGTACTTTATGTAGATTAAGAATATCCAAATTTTATTTTACTGAAGCCTTTCCATCGAGTTAAAACAGCGAGCGACTGCGCACACACTACTCAAATATTACCAGCTAGCATTGTGACGTCGAGTGAAATTGTGGCGGCACAGTGCCGAGATCAAAGAAACGGTTTAGCCCTTGTTATAGAGCCCTGGTTTTCTCCATAGCGGCCATTTTGTTTTTTCACTAAATAATTTGTATCTAGAGAACGGTTTGACCGATTGACTTAAAACTTGACATAAAGTTTACCTAACAATGGTATATTTTAAGTAAAATAAGCGATTATATCCATTAATGCGTTTTAAAATGGTGACTGTTAAAAAATTGCAAACCTGAATTACCCAAAAACCATACATTTTTATAAAAAGTTTCAAGTCATCTTTTTTGTAGTCCTTTTTATTCTGTATCGGCTCTTTAACATAACTATTATCCGTCATCCGATTGTTTTTACAGTAACACTATCCGATGATAAATCAAAAGGGCTATAAAAAAGATGTCTTGACATTTTTTGTTAAAATGTACCGTTTTTGGGTAATTTGGGTTTGAAATTTTGAAACAGTCGCCATTTTAAAACGCATTATTTATTTTAAATAGATCATTGCTAGGTCAACTTCATGTCAAGTTTGAACTCAATCGGTCAATCCGTTCGGTAGATATGAATTATTTTGTAAAAAACACATACAGACAGTCAGACGACAAAGTACAGTAGACCAAGTTTTGTATTGTGAAATTTATTTGTCTCGATCCCAGGATTAATTCATTTTAATTAATTAATTTTAAACAGTTGTAGACACATTAAATTAAATACACAGATTAAAAACGTTTAACATACCTTATAATTAAATTAAACATAAGTTAGATGAAATTGGCTACATAAATATGTTTACATCAACAGAGGAGATACACTCTTTAACTATTGGTGAGCATTTGAATTACATTTCTTTATTTGTTCGTTTTCATCATTTCGCACAAAAACGTAAACGGATCATAAACGTCTTGGGCTGTGTGTTGTTTGAGAGCTGGGAGCTGCGAGCCGTGAGGATGGGTTTTATGTGCCTGTGAGGAGAGAGAGAGAGAGAGAGAGAGAAGGCGCTACGTCACGTCGCGTCGGTGCGTGCGCGTGTCAGTTAGCTGTTCAACGAGTGACACAACGTTGGAACTAAAAACGCGTTTCTGACAAAACCGTTCAACCGATTTGTTTGAAATAAACTTTAAAATTATTCAAAAAAATTTGCCCTAAAAATGACTACCTGTTTTAGTCAAATTTTGACTTATTTTAAAAGTTATTAATTGTAAAAATTTATTAAGAAATTTTTTCGAAAATTAGAAAGCATAGCGCCTTTAACAACTTTATACTGATTACAAAACAGTTTTATTTTTTCAAATCGGATAAAAAATAAATGAGTAATCAGTAAAATTAATTTGGCCACGACAGTGCTGCTATCTATTGGGCTAAAAACACAACTTTTTTTGTACTGTTTAGCCTTAAATGTGCAAATCAAAACTAACACATCTGCGCCATCTAGGAGTGATTATAACAAGTTTGCTACGGTTTTTAATAACCTAAATCTGTAACTCTCGTATTACTCTCTCTGTACATCTCGAAAGATGTAAATTTAGAGAATAGTGACAGAGAAAAATGAACGCATATCTCGTTCTTTTATTCTCATTTTTATATTGTATACTGAAACAAGCAAATATTTTAATTTGGTTTATTTTTATTTATTTGTTTATTTACAATTTTCCTAAAGTAGCTTTTGCCCTTAAACATTTTTTTACACAAAAATTAGTGAATTTTTAATCGTCTACTGATTTATAAAAAAACTATCTCTTTACAAACCATCCCTTTGGCTTAGGATTATTGTAGAAGTTCTTTCTCAAACAGGGTAAGCATTTTTATTGGCTAGGCCACTTGTGCACTGAACGCTTCAATTATAAGTACAACATTATTTTTTTACGTAATTTCTTTACTTACGGCTCTAAAACTGGTATCGGAATAATGGAATAACCCACCGAAATAGATTTTAAACCAACAGTAGCTTCTCTTCTAAAGTAGTACATTTACGAAAATTAATTGTGTCTCTTTGTTGTGTCGTTTTCAAATAAACCCTAATGCATAGTGAATTACCTAATTCATAAGTAGTTTCGAAATTTATCTTCACACTTTTTAATTTACAAGTGCCATAGCTACTACTGTACTATATTATCAGTTTCTTTTTCTATTGTAGAGGTGCACCAGACATTCCCCTTTTATTAACAATTACTGATAGAAGTCATCTACTTCTTCAAATAGAGGTCTCATACATTTGAATTTAAGAATTATAAATAAGTTTAATTTGTTGTAAACATCAACATGAAAAGTTACAAGTATAACTCAAGAAAACCATTTCACTGTAGGTTAGTTCAATATGTTTTATACGGTATGACTCATTCAGTATGGGTTTGAATATTTCGAGTCAAGATAAAACTATTGGTTTCATACGACTTGCTCAAACATAATGTTTATGGTGTTTCCAGGCTAAAGGGCAAATTTACAAAATATATCAACTAGACTTTTTAATTGAATTTGAAATGCCTGTTTTTCGAAATCAAATTATGTGATACAACAAAATGTTTATTCGTTTTCACTTTCCATGTATGGAAAAAGCACAAATTAGTTCAAATTATTTTTGTTACTCCATTTGACGACACCAAAATTCCCTTTTTGAAAATTGTAAAACAAAAGTTAGTAAAATGAAGAAACTGAAAAACTGTGCCAGACGAACAAACAGACATGACACAAATTTATTTCCGCCAATATAAAACTAAATAATATAGTAAAAACCTGAAGATGGAGTAGAAGCTCCAAATCTCTTTGAAGCGTAGACGAATCTTGTGGCAGAAACTAAATAAGATAACTATTGTTTATTTGATATAGTTTCACTTTTTCCACTCCAATCGAAACAATTTCCGAAAATATTAATCAAATAGTTTCTCCCAACAAATAAAAACTAAACTGTAAAATTGATAACCTCAAGCACTTAAACTCAACTTATCGACTATGAACTTTAACCTATTTTATTTAGATGTTGAATAATCGATACATTTTAAACTTAAGAATCACAACTCGTTGCGGTATCTGAATGTAAATAGTACTTAGTTGCTAGGCAACCACTAATTATTATTGAAGAGCGACTGCAAAAAGAAACCGTAAAAGTTGGTAGATTGTGTGACAGTGGGGTGCATTGACACATAGTTCACAAAGGAGTGAATATTCGAAGGACTTCGTAACTGGATTCTCGGTAGGTACTGAATCGAATACAACACAGTTTTATTCTAATTTCAAACATAATTTGTGGATCTAGGGTATTTGATTTTAACCTTAAAAATAACAGTAGGCAATAATTTTAAATCCTAACCTATAACTTTGTCAATTTATGTGAAGTTTTATCTTAATTTCTATTGTTAGGAAATTGATTAGTAAATCTAACTTTCTCATTTAAATAAATCTGCTCAATGATTCGCGAAACTAACTTTTGACAATACCTTCTTTAAAGCTATGCTGTTAATAATAATAATTTCAATAGTTCTTAATCTTTTGGTCTAATTTTTTTAATAAATGGAACTATACACTTTTGTGAACAATTCATGGTTTAAGTGCTCTTGCGCTGGACAAACCATGAAAGGTAAACCGTAACAGTGAGAAATTTTGGCAATGAAAAAAAACATTTGCACGGTCATATCTCTATTTAGACTATTAGGGTTTTTAACTGTCATTTTTGCTTAAGCTGGCTAAATTTTTAATAGCAATATGTACAAAAATTAGCCATTAAAATATTTACAAAAATGTCTGCGAATAATCGTTTTGATCAAAGCGGATTCATTATAAAGTAGGCCTAAGACTACGTGTGCCATTTTATAAAATTGTAATTTGAGATTCCAAAGTAGAACAGTAGTTTTAGAAGTTAAGTTACATTTTCTGTATTCAAAATCGGTATTTTATTACTTTTATGGATTTTATAGGCCTACTTTTATAAAATAGGCCTACGTTTCGACTTCATCAGTAATAGGCCTAAAATGTTTAAATTAAATTAGGCCGGGATCTTTTCGTGTTTTTCAAGGTTTCTAACCTTCTAATCTGTGACAAAAATCTGTGACCTGATCTAATTCAGTCAGTACACTGGCTCAATACAACTTAAACACGGGTGACCAAGACATTTTTTGGCGCGTATTGTTTTATCATTTGTTTCAATACTCAAGAACAATTTAAATGTAAGTAAACAACAATCCAATTTTATAACGTCATTTACTTTTAATTTAAAACAAACACTCTAGAAAAAAATCTGAGTGGAAGTAACGAATCTTTGTATTACAAAATATGTTTTAACTAATTAATTAAAATCAGTTTTTAAACACTATTCTATATTTGTTTAGTGTTATAATTTCTCTTTTATAAACTTAATTATCCCATTACATTTGCTTCGCAGCGTGTAGCCGCAGAAGTTAGTGACAGAAGCGAATAATGTTTATTTGGAAATTTCGATTTTTAATTTGATATAAAATGTTGATGTGATAAATTTAAATGCCTTGAATACATTAAACTTGATAGTACCACTTGAATATTTGCTGCCCAATAATAAACAATTTTAAAATGTGAACGAATTTGATAACATACACGATGGAATTTCGTAATTTGTATAGTCATTGACTCTATTTGTTCACCAAGTTGTTGAAATCTATATATTAATAGGCAAGCACAAAACTTGTCGTCCTTTTTTCTCAGCTTGTGTGCATCATAGGAGAAATTCGCGCATACCGTTAGAAAGGTAGTGTCCTGTAGATGAGCAGAATCCCATTATAATTTACATCGGTCCTCAGGGATACGCCCCAGTAGCCCTCAAAGTTTCAATGTTAATCTTATGGAAGGTCAATCTTAAGGAAGAAGAAGAAAGATTTCTTTTGAATTTATCAGGGGCACAAAAAACAGCAGTTCGTATGAAAAGCATAAAACAGCTGATTTTTATCAACAGCTGATTTTGATCAACAACTGATTTGGATCAAAAACTGAATATAATTTTAGGTTAGGTAAATCAAGCAATAGCGAAGCATTGCCGGGTCCACTAGTACATATTATATTGTACCTCAGTGCCTTTCTATGAGCTAAATTCTACGTCAAAGGCACCAATCAGATGATGAGATAACTTATCTCTCCAATAAGTTACGTGAATTTAAGCAAGTTTCGTAACCAAGGCTCAATAATTAACCTCTTTCAAACGTCAGAAATGAAAGAAATCAGCAAAGAAAAGGATGAAATTGCAAAATAAACTTAAGACTTTTTACTAAACTAGAGGACTCCGCCCTCTGCTCACTTCGTTCTCCAATCCCCGCGGCGAAGCAAATGCAAACTTATTGTTGCATTCTCGGACAGAGCCACTTGGATCGGGGTTGGGATCTAGATCAAGATCCTGACGTACACGCAGTACGGTCTATATTTTTGCGTGAATTACAAGCATGTGTTTATATAAAGGAGAGATAAAATATAGCAATGATTCAAATATAAAAATATTCAGTTCCGGACGCCACTTCAAATGGAACCTACACCATTACCGTAAGTTATCCTGGAGAACAGCCTAGACACCTCAAATACGCCCATTTTCTTATGCGAGAACCATGTTAAAAAGGTACGACAGTGATAATGTTCCGTTCCCGATAGGTGATGACGTAGTACCTTATAATTTTTGTCGAAGCATTCTATAAATACTTTTGGTGGGTTATTGATGAAAAATAACGTTTATTTATTTTGTATTCCAATATTTACTTAAGGATCGTTAGTTCACCCTATCGATGAAATCAAATATCAGGGAGTTAATTTCGGAATCTTTGGAGGCAATTGCACCGGTGCCTTTGGAGGCTCGGAATCAGCCTGTCGATCTGGACTGTATAATTCCGAATATCCACACCATATTATACAGGCGAATGATACCTTTTTTAGTGAATTTCCATAGGAAAAATGAGCTATTGCAGTGGCCCTAATGGTAAGACCCAAGGTCGGGAGTAGCAAATGAGCACCGATCATGGTCCCCAGAACACGATTATATATAAAAACCAGTGAATATAGGCCTGCTATTACAGTATGTAATCTCAAAGCTTTTTCACGGAATTACTTTTTACGCCCCAGAATTATATGTTGTTCTTCCTACCCTATTAATGAAGCAGAAAATACCTCTTTAAGTAGTAGCTGGAGGAAAAATGTTGTGTAGGCTATCTTACGGGGAAAATTATATTTCCGTTCTGGGCGACAAAGTGAGACTTTCTTCCCTTAAGACAGAAATAACTATTTCGGCCCATTAGGCCTACGATGTTATTACCAATTTGTACAAATGGAGTGTTAATTTAAACGTTTTACACTGTGCGTACAGAAATATTTAAAATATCAATGTATTTTAAAAATAACTTACGCCATATTATTTAAATGATAGACTCTTGTATCTCTAAGGGAGAACCAGTTAACGCTGACTCATGACAAATGTATCAACTTAAACTTAACAATTCTGATACTCCCCAAAAATATAAAATGTATCATTTCCTCCACTTAAGTTTGTAAAAAATGTACATCAATTTGAAGCTTAAATCTTCCATATTCCGCAAAAATGTCTAATTTTTTACTTTAAATGTGTTAAATAATACAAATGCATTCAAGGCATTGTGATAAGGTTTATAGTCGTTTCGTATTTACAATGAACAGCACATTATTTGTTATTAGTGAAATCAGCTGATCAAGGTTTTCAATTATTTTCCTGTACAGTAAACATCAAAATGTAACCTTTATTAAGTCATTATTAAACCTGTAAAGTGCCAGGGTGTAATCAACCCCCCCCCCCGAAATTTAGTATTAAAAATTAATACTAGGTTTAAATAGTGCAAATTAAATTATAAAATAGACAACACAACAGAGGATCTAGCAACATGTTTTACATCATTGTGCATTGCATGCATACTGATTTAGATAAAATAAAACCTGAACACAAAATCTCACAATAAATACGTTTACTAACCTCAAACGCGTTTCAATGACAATGTCGCCATCCTCAGTGATGCACGGGCTACAGTAACCAAACTATAACCAATGAATACAGAAACTTTTCTGTATTCATTGTTATAACTGATCTAACAGTGTGACAACGCATCGTAAAATACCTAACCAGAAGGGGCGTACCCTACAGGGGGCGTGTCATAAACCTATGCTAAGGCGTTAACCACCGCCTACCGTTAACCAAATATCTTATCAATAACAATATAACTTAAATAAGATTGCTAAACTAATATTAATATTTAACAAAACATAGCATTATTACATTAATAAAGAATTTTGTAAAGGACCTAATTCCTTGTTCACAATTAATTATGTTACGGTATTTGTTAATATAAAAAGTTTCCCAAGCGTCCAATGTGTTGGTTTTAGTTACATTTTCTAACAGTTTAGAATTTTCTATTTTAAAATTATGATTTTCATCTAAACAATGCTTAGCCATAGCAGATTTATCAGGCCTATTATATTTTAAATGAGAAAAGTGTTCTTTACCTCTTATCTTCATGCTTCTTATGGTTTGACCTACTGTATATACTTTTTTGGACACATTTCGCAGTTAATACCGTAAATTCCGGATTTGTCGTGTTCTTGAATTTTGTCTTTAGGATTACCCAGGATCTTACCAAGATGATTATCAGCCGTCAATGCTACATTCAAATTTGCATATTTCGCTAACGATTTTCTAACAACATTACATAATGGTGGGGCAAACGTTGTTTTAACCCATCGTTGTTGGGGCTTGTTGTTCACAAGAGTGCACCTTGATTCCTTGATTTTCTTGAAATTCATTTTTCTTACTATGTTGTCTATTAATTCTTTAGAATATCCATTAAAAATCGCAGCACCATACATACATGTCAGTTCTTTCTCGTAGTTATCCTTAGACAACGGCAAGTTAACCAATCTGTGAGCCATAGAATTAAAAGCGGCTCTTTTATGCGCTGGAGAATGGTGTGAGTCCTCCGTTATATATCTATCAGTATGCGTGGGCTTTCTATATACACTAAATGACAAAACATTGTTTTCCCTAAACACATTCACATCTAAAAACGGTAAGTTACAGTCTTTTTCAATTTCCTTAGTGAACTTTATCTTGGAGTGAAATCCATTGATAGCATCACAAAATTGATCAAGATTCTCGTTTTTATCAAATACTGCGAAAATATCATCCACATAACGAATCCATACTCGCGGAAAGTACTTCATTGAATTTTTAGCATTTATTTCAAATGAGCTGATAAAAAAGTTAGCAATAAAACTGGACAAAGGGTTTCCCATCGCGGTACCTTCATTTTGAACATAAAACTTGTTATTAAAGTGGAAGCTAGTTTGACACATGCACAAATTTATAAGTAGTAAAAATTCAATAACCTCACAATCACTTTTGTTACAAACTAGCCACTCCTTAATCATTTCTATCGTCTCGGACACTGACGTGCAATGCACTGTGGGTGGGCCGCTTCTCATAGTGTTCAGTGGCAAGCTCACATGTTCGTCCTTAGCAGTGAACTCGTTAAAAGGGTTTAAATTCAAATCCCCGGTCCTGACCTGACCCCTCCCCCCCCCCTTCCCCCGAAAAGTTTTCCTGGCTACGGCCTTGGAAATGTCTGTCTGTAGGTTACATACATTTGTATGTGTGTGATAATATTCTAATATAAATAACTAAACGATACAGTTAGGCGTATACAGATTGATCAACTCAAGATGACCTCCATTGGCATCTCGGAAACTATTAGTTTCTCGAAAACCTTTATTTGGAACCTTCCTTGGATTTATACGTACATTAAAATTACGGCGTTACCGCATTTTTAATCTTCGCCGTTTTTCCAATATGGCCGCCAACTTTAATTTTTTAAATACAAACACCATATTTTTTACAGAGCCATTTTTTTTTGTCTGTTGAGCCTGGGTTGCGGGTGGAGTGGGGGAGTCAGCTGTTCGGATTGCTAAATGCGATAAGAATTGATATGGGGCAAAGGTGTATTAGAGCAGCTGAGTCTGCCATTCATCACTTAACATACGGAAATCTTTGTTTACAATTAAAAAATAGGGCATATTTTAAGGATGATATTAGTATAAATGTAATTAGATGGATTTTTAAATGTCGAGGTGAACTACTTCATTTAAATTATAAACCATGGATAAAAAATATAAATTATAATTTATTGCTCACTATGCAATCTGGGAGAAAGTGAAAATGTTTTTCACTTTGTGGCTAGGTGCCCAATGTTGAGAGAAATCAGAATAAGTTGGTTTAAGTTGCCGGAGTTAACCAGAGTTAGGTTTTTGAGTTATTTAAATGGTGAGGATTGGGTGCGGCTTGTAGGATATCTGAGGCAGGCTTGGATGTACAGATGGAATTTGATAAATGAGTTCAATTATTGAATTGTAGGCCTATAGCTGGGGTTTTTTTTGGGGGGGTGTAAGGGTTTACATTCAAAATAGGTGCATAATTTATTATTGTGTTATCTTTGCAATTATTATTATTTTTATGTATATTTTAGTATAGGGGCATTATTTGCTATTGGGTTATATTGCAATTATTATTGTTTATTTTTTATGTATATTTTAGTATAGGTGCAT